>AYEL01069529.1:0-94793 GCA_000484575.1 Olivierus martensii
TAGCACTTTTGCTCCGGAGTTATTTCGTGCTCACATTGACATACCGTAATATAATAATAATAATAATAATAATAATAATAATAATAAATGTTATAAAATAAAAAAGGTACGTATAATTTTATTCATTGTCTAACCTATTCCCATTATTTCCCCTATTCACCTATTCCCATTATTTACATGCTAAAATGACCTCGTTAACGCTTGGTTTTTTTGGAACGTATCCCCCCTGCGTTAAATGGGGTCTTACTGTACATTTATAAGAAACAATAAATAAATTAATTGAAAACTTTAAATTAAAACATCGTTGTCTACAGGACAATATAACCCAACACCATAGCAAAAATGATAAGACTTCTTCTTCTGGAAAGTTGACACATATCTTTATTCATTAGTGATTTCTGTTATTAGTACACTCATCCTAGTGACTTTTAATAAATTCATATTTTATGCTTAAAAAATTTCAATACAAATTTTGACTGTCTAATTTTCAAAAAACTTTTCAAAAATATCTTTATCAAAAGGGAATGTACTGAGAGATTTTAACATTTTGAAGAATGAAGTGGAAAGAGTCTAGGAAAGTATGAGGAAAGAAACCTGTCAGACAAAAGTTATTAGCATAATAGAAAGGTGCTCTTTATTTGATTCTTATGGTATATGGATTAGATAGTGGATGAATTCTGTCCCTCAACCATAGAAGAATTTCCAAAAATATGCAGGATATTTGGCTTTATTAACTACCAAACTTCTGAAAGAAAACCATAATTCACTTTCTAGTAATGCAAATTTATAAAGAATAGCAGAATGAAAAATTCTGAGTTCTATAAATTTTAATCATCCATTTAAATAATTATAATATACAGGATATCTACTGAAAAAACAAGTCATAACTTAAATTTGGTCAATATTTTTCAGATCAATGCTTTATAAATCAATCATGAAATTATTTTTCTCTAGTTCTTAAAGTATATCTTTCACAAAAATTAAATAGTTTTATTGAAATTTTGATATTTGATTAATAATTCTGATATGTTTATGTATCTAATTCTATTTTTAAACAGAACAGAAGAGTGCTTATGGGCAGTACAATGGGAGCTATCCTTCCTGAGCTATCTGTCTGGCTCATAGCACTTAATGCCTTTCTTTCACATTATTAAACTTTATAAACAGTATATCAATGATGATGATGATAATTTGTGATGACAAAGAATATAATGATGATAAATTACTAATGCACTTAACAATATTTCACTTTATACATTAAATTAGATCAAAGTAATCAATCACATATACACTATCTTGCTATCAATATTGACATCATCAACTAGAAGAAACAAAATACTCCACTACATATTTAGGAAAGCTTATTTTTATCCCACCAGCTTCACCTGATGCATGGAATCATAAAATGGCAGCTTTCAGAGCTTTATTTAAATGTGCATTCAAATACAATACCCACTATTCAGATCAATATAAAAAAATTGGACTTATCATCAGTCAAAGTATATTTCATGGATATAAGACTAATGTTTTAGTCAAAATCTTACAGTAAGTTAAAAAAGAATTTATGAAAAATTTCCTCCATACAAAATAATGCACATAATAAACTTGAATCTATTATCATCCTCAGAAACTTGAGGAAAACTGAGTGTTCAACTGATCATAAACTTGTCTTTGAATGGAAGCATATGCTCATCAATTTGCTGCTTAATGATATAAATAAATTATCCATCACTGACCAGCCAGATATTTACAAAATTCCTATCAGAAACCTAGATTTTCATAAAGATGAAGCATATATAGCAGAGGTAGCCAATGCATTGAGCACGGTCAATTGAGTCAATTGGCAAACTGTGAGAGGTAGCCCGCAGTGGTCTGTGTCATATTGTTTGTATCGAAAATTGCTATTGCTGTTTGACTCCCTCTAGCGGGCTAGTGAACAGACAACAGTTTGAGGGCTACTTTTCATTTCAGAAATCACTGAAATGAAAAGTACTCCTCAAACCTAAAAAAGTTAGCCACTATTTATATACGATATGTCTTGTAATGTCAAAACCAGAATTAAAAAATGTGACAAAGCTTAAACAGTTAGAACACTAACACAGCCTTTACTATGAATTTCTTGTAATACAACATTTGATTCTAAAAAACATTCCTGATAAATATGAAAGCAGCTATTGAGATAGAAAAAGCTCAACTAAACTCTATCGTAATTAATAAAAATGATTCTACTCTAATACTGTCCACTACAAATGGCGTATACAATATGCATGATAATTCTGTTTTCCATTCCTTCCTATAGCATTCTTGTTCCATTTCTGTTTCTACCATCTTTCTGTGTTACTTCTTTGTTAAAGTTTTATGTATCTTATTTATGCATAATTCTATTTTATTTATTTTTATATATATATTTTTTGTATATTTATTATTTATATCAGGGGTGGACAACCTTTCTTTTTGTAGGGAGCCGTATATAAAAATTTATGGTAGGCCACAGGCCAAAACAAAAATAATTGATAATAATAGTATTTATTTAAAAAAGAGAAGGTACAGATATTTAAGTATACATAGCGTTGGTATTAGATATAATAAAATAATGTGGCCCACGGGCCGGAGGTTGCCCACCCCTAATTTATATAATTGATTTGTTATTTAATTTTATTTCACAATATTTTTATTGTTAAAATTTTTGTAATTTAAAATATGTTCTACAAATTGAATACATTCATGTGACTAAAAATGGCCATTGAATGGCTGGAAACATTATCTAATTAAAATAGTATTTTATCTTTCTTACCTTTAGTGCTTATTTTTTGTGTTATATTGACTATAGGATGAATTCTTTTGGTACTATACAGCATATAATACCAAAAGAATTAATCTCAAAAAATGGTAAATAATGCAGGGAAAACACAGAAAAAGAATGTGATACATAAGATACAAAAATAGCCATAACTAATTTTTCATTTCTAGACATTTAAGTTTGAATCATTTGCCCAGAGACATTTCATTATTGGATAAATATATAGAACAATTTTTTCAGTCATGGAATTTGGCAAGTGGTAAATAAAAGAAATCCTGGATTTGATTGATTTAATAAAATAGTCCTAAATTATTATACAGCATATACATTTCTTCATATAATTATTTTCTGTTTTTAACATATTTTTTTAATATACTAAAGTACAGAAAGAGGAAAATTAAGTAAATTTTATTGTAAATCTAAAATAAAAATGCAAAACTGGGCCAATTGTAACCCAAAGATAAAAAAATTCAACAGCAAAAATTTTATATTCAAACTTCTGAAACAAAAGTTGATTCTAAGATGTTCTTTAGCTGAAATCTTACCATCTTGTAAATCATTAAATTCTGTATAGGTTTGCAAAGCATTTTCATATGGGCTAGTTGAATTTTTACATATTATAAAATGAAAAGAGACTGACTAAAGAGATTAAAAATGTCATCAAAATTATTTTCAATGACATAATTTATATGTTGAATGTCATAAAAATCTATTAATAATTATAATTCTATAATCTTATTGTTAATACTATGCTAATATAGTTATGTAGTTGCTATTATTAATATATATTAGCTGACATATCCAGTACTGCCTTGGGAATATTTAAATGCAATTAATTTACACATTACTTTGTAGATATAACAACTTAAGTATATTACTCTCTAAAAGCTGTAGGAACAATGTTGGTAAGTCATATGTTATACCAATGCTTTAATGCCATCTTGTAACAATAATATAAAATAAAAATGTTAATAAATCTTTTATTACAGAAAACCTCAAAAGACTGAATGTCTGCCATTTTTAAACAGATAGAGTTAATAAATGTTATTTCAAATTCAACTTTAATAGCCTGACCACTTTCTTAAATTTTATAAAAATCAATTAAATAGTTCAAAAGTTATTAGAGAGAAATCTTTGAAGTTTAAATAACTGCAATTTTTAAATCATTGCAATTAGAAGGTTAAATGATGATGAAGGTTAGATGGTCATATTAAGATGACTTTTAATGCTAGAATATTACAGCAATACCTTGCAGAGTCCAGTTAATTGGTTCCTCTTTCTTACCGGACTAATTGAAACTGGACTTTTTGAGGTACGTAATCTACGGAAAAAATTATAATTGGTTCCAAGAAATTTTCAATTTGCTCTTATGTTTTTTAAATCATAAATACTTTTTGAGGTACGTAATCTACGGAAAAAATTATAATTGGTTTCAAGAAATTTTCAATTTGCTCTTATGTTTTTTAAATCATAAATTCTTACATTAATAATTACTTCTTTATGCATTAAACATTAAAATCTTTATAAAAGATTTATAATAGACAATAGAAGGGGGCAGAAAGTGCATCGGAGCCCATAAAGAGGGCTCACCTAGCAGGTGAACGCATTCACTTTCTCCAAGATAGTCACTTGGCGCCGTTCTACATACAAAGCAGTGCTCTGCGTAAGGGTACAGCCAGGCTGATAAGTGACAGAGCGACTCTTTTGTAACTGGCAACAAAAGTCAATTTCAAACATATGGGTTTTCGTTGAACTGGTCAGATTTATGAAAAGTGATTGCAACCAACTGCTAAGCGCTTGAATGACTCACTTAGAATTTAAACAAGTTTGATTTTGAGGACAAACAAAGGCAACAAGTCTGTTCTTGTGGAACTTAAGTAATAAATTCCAGCAGCATTAATAGAGAACTTTTGATTTCAGAAGTTCAAAGCAAACCTCTATTTTGGCAAGACACACACAGTTACAATTTGGCATTTAACCAGACTCACATTTTCTTTTAGCATTCATGATTGTTAATAAAATAATTATAATTTATTAACAATCATGAATATAATTTAAAAATTATGCAAATGATCGAATAATTCACGTATGCACTTGAGAGGCAGGCATATAACAAATGTTAAGATAAATTTGGCAACACTGGAGCAGCCTCCTAATTGTCTCAGTTTGTCAAATAGTGGCTATTTGAGTCATATATAGATAGTAATGTGAAGATCCAGATTATGAAAAATCTGTGTGATAAATGTCGTCGATTTGACTTACAACAAATGCATGTAGACATTATACAATTTTGACTTACTTGCAGGGCGAGAGGTGTGGGAGAGTCGCCATGTCAGTTGTACAACCTCGTTCTCTGATTGTTTTCTTCTAATACAGGATGTGGTGTTTGTGATAAGAAAAGATTTGAATTTGTAATTTTATTAATGTTGTGTAAAAAAATGAAAGTATTTATTTGTAACAATGTTTGTAACTTGAACTTTATTTATCAATACTACAAAAATTATGATAATTAAATGGTGTTTAAGAGGAGTACCAACAGAAGGCGCTTCGTCTCGTCCTGTCCTGTCTCTGCTTCGCCTTAACGTTGTGTTCGTCAAGTGGATTGTCTTGGTGCATACTAGTTATCTTGCACTTTATGTTCTCTGTGTTCCAGTCATTTTAGATTTTGCTGGTTGGAGGAACTCCCGAGTTGGGAAGCAGTATTTTGTCCAGAGTCAGACAAGAAATTTTACCTTTTTATTGTTGTAAGTTTTGAAGTTTCTTTATTTAATAAAATTAATTTTCATGTATAACATGGAGCATTGGTCCGAGGCTGTTTTGCACTGGTTGGACGTAAATGAGATTAATATTCATATTAAAATAAGTACGAACAGAAAACCCAGCATGGAAGGGGCGAGGGATCGTACTCAATATGGAGGTTTGGGTGAATTCCCGACCTTCGTAGTAAGTAGTAAGTACAGTTACATTTCATATTTATTCTAAAAAAATTAATTAAAAATTTTTATTAACAATTACAATCTGGACTATAGTGAAGCCTGGATTATTTGAAACCAGATTATGCAAGGTATTGCTTTATTACCAAATTTCACAAAAATCTACTAATTAGTTAAAAAATTATTAAAGGAGGACTCAGACACAGCATAGTGATTTTAGATGCTTCTCTTCCCTTCCGGAAATAGACTAATAAAAATGAAGTTAAAAATAACATATAATAGTGACCAATTTCCTAAAACCGCATTCTGAATGGGTTAAGCCAGTGTTTTCCAAACTATGGAGTGTTAGTCTATTGCAAGGGGACATACAAGAATTAACAAACCATTATTTTTGAGACAGACAAAAAATAAATTCAAATTGTTATTCAAAAAAATAAATCAGCAAAAGGGTTATAAATCATATATCTATGTATCCAGAAACTTTCTGCTGTAGCTAAAGACAAAATATCAAGCTCACTTAGTGATTGAAAAAGAATTGCAAATAATGATATCTTCAAACATCCCGATTTGAAAACACATTTACGTATGGTTTTTCAAAAACTAAATGACTACGGCCTCATAATAAACGTTTCCAAATGTGTTTTTGGCGTAAGCGAAATCAACTTGGCACAAATATATATTTAGCACAAATATATATTATTTTAGCACAAATATATATTTATATACAAAAACATTAAATCTAACACTGCATGCTTTCTAAAAGAAAAATATACAATTTTATAAATACCTATACATTATTTTGATATTTAATAAATAATTAATTTGATAATATATACTTTTAGTTTTCATCTCTTTAATCATTTTAGCTTAACAGACATGATTGAAAAGCAGATGATGAATTCTTTTTAGAAATTCTCTTGTTCTTTAGTATTGTCTGAATGATTGGGTTCATTTTATTAATTCAGTACTAGTGGCACCATTGATTACTAAGTTACTATCCAATATATTTATCATACAGAATCCTCTATCTATATCTTCTAAGTGAGTGAGTTTATTCTGCAACATATTCTATTGCAGCATGAATGTTTTGATTACAGCATAATTTATGGTCATTAGTTGTAGAAAGAATTGCCTATTCCACATTTGTCTCTCTGATCTTAATGTACTAGTTGTTTAACTTACCTATTAAGATAAGATAGTGCTATGAAATTATGAGAGCATAAGAAATCTGTTCCATCATTAAATTTTTAATGGAATAAATATTCATCTTATGGCTGATTATTTACTATATGATATGAAAAAAATATATAATTTAAATTAGTTTATACAATATAGTAATAAATTATTTGATAAAATTAAGATACTTTATATTTCCTAAATAGTTAATAAAACAATAGTATAAAAAATTGAAACTTACTTGATTTATTTAAATTTGTATTTTATGTAAATTGTGATAAATATCGGATTTTAAATTCAAGATAATTTAGTAAGCAAAATTTTTTTAGAATAAATATGAAACAAATAATTCACCAGTAAGTTTTCAAAACATGCAGAAGGCACTTCATCAGACATCTTTTAAACTTCCAGGTAAGAAAATTTTATATTTAAAATATTTAAATTTAAATCATTTATTTATCTTTGCAAAATGAAACTAATTATTGGATTATAATTTCTGGAAATGCATATCAAAAATTATCTTGTATTAAATAATTTTTAGTACACATTTTAATCATAAAATAAATACTTTATTCAAAAGTTGTTTCATTATGAAACTGTATTATATAGTAAATAAATAAAGTGAATTGCTACTTGAGTTATCATCAATTTGAATTGTTACAGAAAGTTTTCAAAAATTATTGAATTACTTTTACAAATGAAATAATAGAAATCATTGAAAAAAGTTTGAAATGATGATATTTGTTTATATTATATTTATTTGTTATCTGAAAAAATTCAATGATATATCTAATATATTTAAAAAATCTTTAATTTAAAAAAGCATTTATAGATATTTTATTAAAATTTTTAAATTGTGTGAATTTAAAAGTTAGACATTATATTTGCTCATGTAATTTTCAAATTTTCTCATCAGGAAACAAAAAAGTCTCATGAAATCATTAATTGTTAATTAATTCTTTTAATTAAAAATATTTTTTGAAAAAATTAAGAGAATGATAATGTTTTTAATTTTTTTAAATTGTGATATATATAAAAACTCATTGTATACATAAAGTTTGGTTAAATAAAGTTTGCATTAATCACATTATTTATATATTTTGAGAAAATCTGAAATATAATAGAAATCTAGCCAAAATGATATCATAATGAACCCTGTTAGCACTGAAGGCAAGAGATGCACTAGTCATGAAATTCCAGTTCACCTCCATTTAGGAATTTTCGCACATTTTTTGCATCAACCTTTTACATATAGGAGTGTCTTGAAACCTCTGAAAGACTGTGCTGAGTCCATGAATCCCAGTTGTCCCATCTTTTATATGGCTTTTCTATTTATTAATATTTACTGTTATAGCCATTATTACAGATGATCAAATGGAAAATTAAATAAAAAGATAATATTATTTCAGGAATTTTCGAGAAATACAATTTCCCATTCTTGATTCCCGAAAGTTCCAAATTGTTGGGAATTTGGAAACACTACTCCATGCAGTCGCAGTTATAATTAGGCAGAGTTTATAGTATCACATATATCGTTATTCTTCTCACGCTATTCTATTATGAATCTGTAATAGTTTTCTGTATTGTTCTCGTTTTATGATCTGTGCATATCTATATCCAATATGTCACTGTCAAAGTGAGAAAAGAAAAGTAGACTTGTTTTTTGCTTGTTATTTAAATAGGCCTATCTACAGAAATATAGTGTGCCCTTGACCAATAGAAGTTAAAATATTTACTATTTGGCCCTTTATAAAAATAGTTTTCTGATCTCTACTCTAAACTGTTAGTGCTTGAAATATGTTTTGACAGATAGACAAAGTGAATACATATTGTAAGTTATTTAATGTAAATTATTATTAATCATGTTTTTCCCTGTAATCATTGATATCAATAAAATTACTAAAACTATTACTATTAAAAGTGATTCATAATTATTCAATATATAATTGTTTATATTTTTTGGTTTTTAAACTAAACTAAAATAGTAATAAAAACAAGACAAATATAAAGAGATAATAATAGCCTTATTAGATTCATAATTATTAAAATCTTTAAAATAAATTAAATGCTAATCAGTTTAAAATTAGATAAATATAAATTCCTATTCATTAAATTTTTATGCTCAAAATTTAAAAATTGCAAAAATAGTCCAGAATTTAATTTTTATTCATTGATCATAATTATTTATACAGTAAAAATGAAAACTCTCCAAATGTGTATTTTCATTTAAAATTTATTATAAATGTAATTTTTTAACTACTATGAAGAAAACATTATATAAATAATTTTACCTAAGTTAAATGTAATTAAATAAAATTAATGATTTTTTTTACAATTGTAGTACAATATATTACAATAATTAATTATAAATTTTACAGAAAATGAAAATAAGGCAGGCAGTTTCCAAACTTTCTCATCATCATCATTTAATGAACCTAGAAACAGTTTTAATTTTTCAAATATGCCTCAACAATCTTTTCCACAACAGTTTATATCTGAAAAAATCAGTCAGAACAATGCATTTGGTAATGTAAATAATAATGCCAAATCATTTTCATTCACTCAAGCACTGAAAAAAGAAATGAGTACTTTTCCAACAACAGTTTCCTTATCATCATCATCTCCTTCATCAAATAATACAGAAACCTTAATAAATAACTTTGATATTGATCCACAGCAATCTTTTGGAAAAAAATTATCTAAGAATATAAATTACACTGAATTAACTGCTTTGAGTAAATTAGAAAAAGAACAATTTATGGCATCAGCATTTACTTTAGGAAGAATTCCAACAAAGCCTCCACCAATTGAATTATGTTTTTAGATATTATCAAATAAAAGCTGTTATGGATAATCTAGGGAGAAAATGATAATTTGTCATTTGTAAATGATCAATTTTAATGTAAAAAATTACTATTTGTAAAATATGTATAGGTCTTGTATAGGAGTTGTTATAAAAATAATAAAGGAATGTTTTTAAATTTTATTAAAAAGTTTTTGATTAATTTTTATTTTAATCAAAGCCTCCACCAATTGAATTATGTTTTTAGATATTATCAAATAAAAGCTGTTATGGATAATCTAGGGAGAAAATGATAATTTGTCATTTGTAAATGATCAATTTTAATGTAAAAAATTACTATTTGTAAAATATGTATAGGTCTTGTATAGGAGTTGTTATAAAAATAATAAAGGAATGTTTTTAAATTTTATTAAAAAAGTTTTGATTAATTTTTATTTTAATTATTTATTTTAAAGATTTTTATATATTTAATTAAGCATCATAATGCACTGAATTAGTAATTTTATAAAAATATTAGATATCCCAAAACTGATTTATTGAAAAAATTATCCTCAGCTATTTTAGTTCAAAAAAATGCTGTACAAATTCATGATGGTCATCTGCAATGGTATTACATATTATTACATATCTGATTTTGATCTAGCATAATTGTCAAAAAAATAATGATACGGCCAATATTAATATAATTAGATTAGATAATTTAGCATTAATGATTAATTAATAATATAATGAAATTTCTTAGAATGAAAATATTACGAGAATCCTACTTGTGAAAACAATTAAAATACTGTACAATCTAATTTGTGGAAAATACAAATTGTAATAATATAAACATTTTGATACATTTTTATAAAAAGTTACATGATGATTATATATATAAAATAATAAAATGATTGATTACAATATATGGTTGAAAATGTCCACTTATATTGTTATAAACATGCATTTATTCGTTTTATTGTTCCTAAAAATTCCACTGAAAACATTTTCATTAATTGCCCAAAGGGAGTATTCAATATTTATTCAGTTTCTTCAATAGTCTACAGATTAAGTTTGAGTACTTTATTTTCAAACGCTCCCACAAATAATTTGGAGGGCTTAAATCAGAATGATCTGGATGATCATAAAGTTTATGATCACCCAACTAAGTTGGTACTATAGCTTGGTATTATAATCTTTTTAAGGTTAGACAATTAAAAATTTAGGTAAATTAAAATATATTTGGGTTAAAAATGGTAATAGTGAGAAAAGAAGAAAATGATATAATTCTAAGAATTTTTTCTAGGCAAGATATATAGATAAATTATTCAGATTGTAAACAGTGTGTGTGTTTGTGTACTTTGCAAATTCATGATCTTTAAATAATAAATATACACAGGTATTGTATAATACTGAGGAAGCTGATTTAGATTGTGATATTTTGGGTTTTGTTGAGACTAGTGTTGAACATCGATAAAATCATCGAAAGGTAACATCGATGTTAGAAAACATCGGCCCCAAAAACATCGATGTTTTCTAACATCGATTTTTTTGGTGTATTGTCAGTAACAGATACATTGACATATTCATCTATTTCCCAGTATTTTATCAACCACTTTAGTTTATTAGCTAGATACTCGCTAATATAACGTTATTTCAATATAAAAATATCCAATGCTATATTGCATAAATTATTTTCCTCATCTATAAAGTGGACAGTCAAGCTAATGTAACTCCTCTTCTGGATATCTGTCCATAAATCAGTTATTAATAAGCAAAATTTCTGTTTGAGCTGTTGTTTGACTATGGATACCATATTACTATATTTATTGGAAATTAATCTCTTAACTGTTGGTCGAGAAGGAATTTTGTACGAAGATGCTATTTTCTTTACGAAATGTTGAAAACCTTCACCATCCAAATACTCAATAGCTTATTGTTTTTACATACCATGAATATAAGAGCTTGAAGGCTTGATTTACCTTATTTTCTACTCCAATGCTACCTGATTTGAATTCCTCAATGCTCCTAAATGTCTCAGAAATTTTTCTTTGTTTTCCTGGGAGATGATGATGCTTCGTCAGTGTCTTGATAACGTTTTTCTTCCTTCTGCAAGTCTTTCTGAACTCGAAGTTATGGATGCTTGCTTTCGAGATGACACCTTAAATTCGTAGTATTACCACTAGTTTTCAGTTCTTTTGAATAATATATGTAAATTGCAGAATTACTTTTATTTTTAGCAAAATATTACCACAGAAAAGTTTTCGGAGCAGTGGCATAGCTAGGTGGGGGCGACAGGGGCGGTCTACACCGGGTGCGACCCGTTTGGGGGTGACACCCGACTGTGAAAAAAATAAAAACTTACAAAAAAATCGGAGGACTACGACATTCCAATATAAAGTCGAATTAGTCGTAAAAAACGAATGTCCGGTGAGTTGGCCACCGATACACGACTCACACAGAGCTGAACTTCAAAAGGATATATTGGAATGTCTTGACCGATTCAGTATTGAACTCCGAACTAGATCGAAGTCCGTTCAAGATGTTGCTTCATTGTTCGAGGTTGTGCAGACAAATACTTTGCTTTTGGCGAACATTGAAGAGTTGAAATTAGCTGTATCAAAATTTATTGGTTTTTATTATGAGGTCTAAGAAACGAGAAGACATTTAAAAGCAGTCAATGTTACAGTTTCAAATTAGGTGTCTCTAGACTTTTTGAAATTCATCGTGGAATGGGATTTTACAGAATCTCTTCCAAATCTTATGGTCACACTACAGTTATTTATAACAATTTGCATATCAGTTGCTTCGTGTGTGAGGAGTTTCAGCAAACTAAAATTAATTAAAAATTTCTTGCGGGCAACAATGACCCAAACGAGACTTAACAATCTTGGCATATTAACATACGAGTAGAACACGAGGCAACACAAAATATAAATTTTGAAGATGTGATTTCCGAGTTTGCAGCAGTTAAAGCTAGAAAGAAGAGATTTTAAGTGTTTGTACATAATATGTACGAGGGCCACTCTCAAAGTTTTGCAATACGAGAAGAGTAAGGGAGATAATTAACACTGGTTTTTTTTTCAGAAAGCTTAATCTACTGAAGCTCGTTGCCAGAAGTTCAAGCGATAGGCTCAAAGTTAAGTTGTTTGGTCACTGAAAGTGTCAGTAGAACTATGGAACTGTCTAGAGAAGCATTTTGATCGATGATTTACTACGATTTTCGAGTTGGTTTATCCGACAAGGATTGCCACGAAAGATTGTGTTTAGCTTTTGGTGATGAAGCCCCATCCTACACGAGTGTTTTCAGATGATACAAGGAATTTCAACGTGGACGCACATCTCTTCACGATGAACCTCGTGAGGGACGGCCAAGAACTGCCGTTACCTCTGAAAACGTAGCTACTGTAAAGGCCATGATTGAAGCAGACAACCGGTGCACTTACAGTGAGATAGAGGGATATTCTGTGCCCACATTGATGTACTATAACAATAATAATAATTTTAATCTCTTTTTCTTTGCATTATTATTTTGAATTAAAAAATTTCTACATTAATAAATATTATAATAAAATAAATAGTTATATAAATTATTAATTTCATTATGATATGATTTTAGAATGGTTCTTTGAATTTGGTTTTGTAATTCCAAATTCTACCAATACCTGGCAGTCTCTTATTGAAGCTGCTCCTGAATCCCAAATGATGCCAGCAAATGTTTTAAAGTAAGATAATGTTTTTAAATTAATTTTTATTCTATTTTGTATTAAATTAAAAGTTTATATTAGTGTAACAAATTTAATCCATCAATGTGTATAGATGTCATGGAAGTGGAACAAAAATTTATAAATGTTTTTAAAAAAATTCATTCTTGATTTAATTAATGCAGCTATTGTGGATCAGTTTTTTTGCATTTATTGGTTGAAAATATGTCTCTCTCTTCAATTACTGAAATTTTTTTGAATTATGTTTTTAAAATAGATATTATTGTTTCTACTAGTAGAATTTGGATTATTTTTTATCCAAAATTATTGATTCTGCATTCCATTCTATTATATTAATTTTATTTTGGTTTTGAGATCAGATGATTTTATTTTTGAAATTTTAAGCAAAACGTGGAATTTTAATATGTGAGCTCTAAAATTTGCAAAACTAAAAAAAATTGTTGACAATACAAAAATATTGGCTAATTCTGTTAAAATAAACAATATTGTTTCTTATTTGTTCATTTATTTCTTTATGTTTACTTACCAAAAAAACAAATTATTAAAAGTTTATATGTAGTTGTAATTAAAGACTTATTTCATTTGCTAATTTGTTGATTATGTAAATACATATACAGGGTGATTCAAAAGATTGAGGAAAATTGAAGGAGCATATAGAAGAGGCAATTATAAGCAAAAGTTCTTAGGGTTACAAAATTTGGGGTTTCGTTTAAAAGATATAACACCTGAAAGTTTTGCGACGTATCTGACGTGTGTGGTGCGTAGCATTTGACGTGATACGTGGAATGCCAGAGATTTTTGAGAGAATGCCCCAGAATTTCGTTCGACGATGCTATGTTTGCATTGAATGTGATGGTCGGCAATTCTAACAACTTTTGTAAAATTTTGCATAAAATATTTTTTGCACAATTTTACAACTTTGTGTACGGCACAATTTTAAAACTTTTGTAAAATTGTGTCGTACGATTATATTCCGTGCTGATGTAACCGGTTGAAATACTCTTAGGGTTGGCCAACCCTAAGAGTATTTCTCGAACTGTTATGCGATTCTTAGTAGTAGAACTGGTCTAAATATGGTTACGGCGTGGCTTAATTTCAGCATTTTACACAAGTTTTAACACCTAGAGAAAATGAGGTCACAAAATTTTCAGTTGCTATTTATTTTTAACGAAGTTCCAAATCAAAAAGATGATCCAAAGAACTTTTGCTTAGAATGAGGTTGTTTCACACTTTTCGTTCGAGGCTATAAAATTCACCTGATCTGGTGAAAACAACTTTTACTTACAATGTCTACTAGTATCAATAAACGAAAAATTTGTTCTGTAATTGATGTTCCTCGGCATTTAATTGATTTTGGAACAGTTTATATTATGGAATTTTGCCAATAAATGTTCTGAATTAACGAATTTTACAAACAATTTGTTTACTCTTAATAAGAAAGGCACAATAATGAGTAAAGGTTTTGTAATAGATGTCCATTTTAACGAAGATTCTTCTGGAACATTTGTCATCACTTTCTTTATGTTTATTGATAATTACACCTCATTGGTTACATTGATAATTTTATAGCCTCACACTTTGAGGCTATAAAATTCACGTAATCTGGAGAAAACAACTTTTACTTACAATGTCTACTAGTATCAATAAACGAAAAATGTGTTCAGTAATCGATGTTCCTCAGTATTTAATTGATTTTGGAACAGTTTATATTATGGAATTTTGCCAATAAATGTCTGAATTAACAAATTTTACAAATAATTTGTTTGATCTTAATAAGAAAGGTGCAATAACGAGTAAAAAGAGTTTTGTAATAGATGTCCATTTTAACGAAAATTCTTCTGGAACATTTGTCATCACATATTAAAGCAGAAATAAAAAAAATAATGTATGAATTATCATTAACAATTTCATCATCATCAAACGAAATAAGGATTAATATCTGAGTGTATATTTTAAATTAGAATAATTTATTGTAAGGAAAGGATGGGCCAAACAAGATATTAAGTTTATTTTAAAAAAAGGGATGATAGGGATAATAAATTTGTTATTAAGGGCTTAGAAACTGAGAATTAGCATATTTTTGATGGTAAAAATTGTAGGAAAATCAAACGAAATAAGGACTAATATCTGATTGTATATTTTAAATTAATTTATTGTAAGGAAAGGATAAGCTAAACAAGATATTAAGTTTAAAAAAAAGAGATGGTAGGGATAATAAATTTGTGATCAAGGGCTTAGAAATTAAGAATTACCATATTTTTGATGGTAAAAATCATAGGAAAATATTTCAGATCAGATAGATCATAAGGTAATGGCATTTGAACTAAGTTAATGATATTCATTTTATGCATTTACTTTATTCAGAGTTATGAAAAATTAAGTTATCAAAATTAAGTAAATTAGTCTACAGTGCTTATATAATGTTAAATAAATATAAAATATAAAGATAATTTAAAATATCAGTGAAATTGCACAACATAAAAAAAAAATTAAAAATAAGTTTGATATTTTGGTTAAACAAAAGGACTATAAAATTATTTTGTGAGAATTTTATTTGTAACAATTTTTTCTCAATCATGAGAGCAAAATGGAGAAGTGTACAACATTTTACTGAAATGCATATTATCCCAAAAAATTTTAATTCGTATTATGAATAACATGAGAAAATACGTATTTGAAAGATAATGATTTTACTTTTATAATAAACACAGATAAATTGTTATCTTAATTTTAAAGTTAGATGATGTTTTGCCTATCCTTCACATAATTACCTTGACAGTTTTAGACACTTAATTCGTAACTTACATTAAAAAAATAAAAATAATGCTAATATTAATTTGCATAGAATATTAGCAATTATTAGATATTTTAATATTAGATATAATATTAATAATTTAAAATTATTTACTTTAATTCTTGAATAATTATTGAAATTCCGATTGTGTAAGATGCTTTCTTTCGTTTCGAAACTTTTGGTGTTGTGAAAAATAAATTTTGTCGGTACTGCTGACGGTTTCAGTAATATTTTTATTTGTAAAATTTTGGTAAACAAAACAATTTTCTTCGAAATGTTCTGAACAAATGCAAGTACTCGCTTTCGGCTTGAAATCCTCTCTCTCTATTTTGGCAAGCCATAACTTCATCGAATCTGGTTTACAATGAGGAAATAAATGGAAAGTTATTTTCTTTTCTTTACATGAAGCTTTCATGCTGTGATTAGAACAGCCATAAAAGCGCAAAATGAATTTGGCATGTCTTTTTATATACAGTAGAAACTATCGCTATACCGCTACTCACTATTGCTGACGTGTTATTTTCATCAGATCACGTGACTATGACGTCAGATGAAACAACCTCATTGCTTCCTCTAAATGCTCCTTCAATTTTTTCCCCAACCTTCTGAATCACCCTATATATCAGCATTTCCCAAACTTTGGTTATTTTATAGTATAGGTAAATATTAAATAAATAAATTAAGCAAAACAAACATTTATCATCAAATTCTAATTATGCAAAATAAACTAGCGACTCCAATTTCAACTTGACATAATATTTTAATTAAATTATATGAGACATATTTTCATAATTTTTTACGGAACACTTATTGATTTTCCGCCGAACAGTTTGGGAAAAGCTGCTGTATATGCACTATGCAATTGTGAAACAAGCGGGCGAGGGACAAGATGAGAAGTTACGTATCTCCGAATTTACGTAAGTTGGGATATCACTATATATAAAATACAATAATTCGAAAATAACTTATCACTCACTTTCCGAACGTATCATTTATTTCTGAATGATTAAAGTTAATTCATTAAATATTTTATCAAAATCATCTTCAATGCAATTAATTTATACATTAAATTATATACGGTAGATACTATAATCTAACTTGTAAGTATAGTAGTATTTCGTTATAAAAGTGGTAAGGATATTGCAAGAAAGCCTTATGCTGCCCCTGGCTTTAATGCTTTGCGCCATTTGTTTTCAACTGTAAAAAATAAATGCACAGGGTCACATCATCAGTTTCTCATATTTATATTGGAAGATTTATCCATTTAAAAATGATGATCATTTAATCTTATATAGCTAATATAACTTAAAATTCGATTTTAATGATCTAATCACTCTTAAATTTGGGATCATCCATTCGAATGTTTTTTGACCCCTCCCTTCAAAAAATAAAGATTAATATAACAGTGATATAAACATAAAATTTGTTTTCATAAAATTGTAAAAATGGAAATTTTTACAACATGACGTCATAATTTGCATGATTTCCTCTCTACGTCAATTTCGTCATAAACCTGTAATCCCCTCCCTCTCCTAACAGCGTAACATAGTTTATGGATGGTCCCTCTTATTAAACTAACCAAAAGTTAATGGAGAAATCTTTGAAGTCTAAACGACCGTTATTTTAAATAGTTGCAAATATAGGGTTAATGTATCATTGAAGTCATGTTAAATGACAAGATCATCAATGCTATATTTTATAAAAATCGAATATCTTAGAATCTCAAAGGTTTGAACATCCGTTATTTTTAAATGGTCGCAGCTAGAGTTAATTGAGCAGTATTGAAATCATCTCTAAAGATTAGAAGTCTCAATATCAAAAGTTCATAAGGTTTTCTAACCATATATCATAAGTTTTTTTCTTTCCAAAAGTAAGCTAAACTCTTGTAAGTTTTCTGAATTTAGCTGAATTAATAAGAAAGTATCAATAATTTAAATTATATTTATAGGAACTGATGATGAGCACATAATAGTTAATGCATTCAGAAAATGGGATCAGGAAGAAATTGGAAAAATTAAAGAAACAATGTAAGAATTAAGTATTTTGTATTATGCAATGTTTGGTTAATTTTAAGATCTTAATTTTTTATTATTTTTTACAGTTTAAGACATGCATTAATGTCTTGGGGTGAGACATTCAATGAAAGTGAAGTAAGAAATTTTTCTCAAGATCAGAAAATTTTAACCATTTAATAAAATTTAACAAAATTTATTCTTAGGCTGATGAAGTTCTCCGTGAGGCTCCCATCGATTATGATGGATACATTGACATCATAAAGTTTACAAAAGTCATTACAAAAGGTGAAGATGATGAAAGTTAAGGTAGGAAAAAATCCTATTATCCATATTTTGTAGACGTTATATAAAATAGAGTGATTTTTGAATCAATCAGCAATTTTTTTTACATAAATAATTTCTTATATAATACACTCTACCAATGCAAAATTAAGAATTTTTTGCTACTCACTGTTATAGAAAAATTTTTATAATTGCAAATAATATAGATATATGAGAGAGAATTTTACCAAAAAATTTTGGTCCACATATTCCATATAATTGTGAAATATTTGATGTTTAACCAAAAGCAAAAATTTTGTTCTTGAATCTTGATGTTTTCAAGTATGAAATTTCCTTTAAAAACAAACAAATCTATTGATATTGATTTAATAAGCAAAATCACACTTATAACTAAATTTGGCATTATATGCATTTTAAATGTTAATTCAATTTTCTTATATATTTTCAGCTATGTTAGCAAGACTGATGATAATGAAAGCTTGGCATGTTTAGAATTCATATCAACTGAAATACATTGTAAAAATTAAAAAATAAAATATTTTCAACATTGATAAAAGTTTATTGTGAAATAATTAAAAACACTGCATATATTTGCATCACAAAAAATTTTTATTATTTATTAGTGTCTCCAAGTATAAATATAATTAAAACATGAAGTGCACAGAAATAATAATCATCTATTCTAAAGTTGAAGAGGTTAAAATGGTACTGGCCTCTTTTCAATCAATATATTACTACTAAAAGTGAATATTTTTAAACATTAAATAAGTGATGCTATTAAAGACTTATTTGTAAATGCCTTGATTAGAGACAAGGTATCTCTGACACTCATATAGTTTATTGTACTTGTGTTGAAGTCTCTTTTCCCCTTCATTATTGGTCAAATATCCTTGGCATTTTATGAAGTCATTATTGAGTACACTTTACAAAACTTAATTTGCATCTTGTCTATTTATTGTTCAGCAGACTTATCTGATTCTTCTTCCTCATCTGTATCATGGTGATGAGTGATGACTTCGGGAGGTTCTGCGTAAAGATGTGGCACCAAACTCTCCACGCATTCTGTTTTAGAGCGTCTCTGGATGGATTGTACCACTTGCTCAGCCTCCAGTTCCTCCACTTCACCATTCATAATTCCTTGGTGATTTACAGTTGATTCATGTGGCATCTGCATTATTCAAAGTGAATTTAAAAAAAATATTTTTAAATTGATTTTGATGTATAAAAATTTTAATAAAATTTCAATATACAGTACATACCAACATAGGTGGTGCTCTAAACATGTAACTGAAAGGATAATATATCAAATTCATAAAGCTGCTTGAATAAATATCAGCATAATGACAAATTTGATTAGCAAAAAATGTCTGTCTTGAACCTATTTAAAAAGTCATATTTTAGGAAAATTTATGGAAACTGCATTTATTTCTTAAAAAAATAATTTAACCAACCACTTCGAAAGATGCTTCCAAGCATTCCATATGACATATCCAGTTCATGAACTACTTCCTAAATCATAAAAATTGAATTAATCTCTACTGTGATTAATAATTATTTGTTAATGTCTATCTAATCTTTTAACAATAATGAAATATTCTATAAGAATTCATAGTTTAATTTTAATTTGATTACAGAACTGTTTAAAAATTATTTTTCAAAATTGCAGAACCCTTATTTTATTATGTAGCTAAAGAATAGATTGTTTATCATAATGGTATATTTTTTTTATCTTAATCTAATTCTATATTATCCAAATACATAACTGTTATATAAGATTATAAAAGTTTAACTGTTGTTAGTGTTTTATTTGAAAATCTTATCTATGCATTAATTTATTTGATTGTTTTATTCTCAGAAATATTATTAATGCAATAATGAATTTAAAAATTCTATTAAATTACAATAATATTTGGTAATATCTACTATTGAAAGACGTGAAATGCTTGCACTTTTTAGAAAATATTTATCAGTTTTAAATGAAGTACTGCAATTCCCTGACTTATGAAAATAATTGAGACGGAAGCTTTTTACATAATTTGGATTTTGTATTAGATGGAAAAATAATTTGTTAACAAAAATCATGAATCAAAAACTCCCAAGGCTAGGTGGATTACAGTGATAGCACCTACTCAAAAGTTATGGTGTCATTGTAAATTTCCAATATGTTGGAATATCAAAATTAGATCACCTACTCAATTTGTTAACATGTCTGATATGAAAATAATTATTTTATAAAATCTAAAAGCACATCTTCTATTTAAAAGAGAATTAGATGATGAATTTGTTTTTTTGTGTTAATATAATTTGCAATAACAATATTACCTCTTCTATATATTCTCAAATAACAGAACAGATAGTTTAATAAAAAATTAGTTTTTTGTTAAATTTTTTAATTGAAACTAAATTAACTGCTCATTCAAAAAAAATTTTATTTCAGTTAGTACCAATTTAGATGAAAAGTGATGTTAAATCAGACAGAAAAAAAAATTAAATTTTATCTGCATTGGCATTCAACTGTTTAAATATAGAATGAGTTTATTTAATTTATTTAAATATTTAACAAATATATTAAATAGTTGAATACAGATTATTTAATGATTAGTATCTTCCATATTAAAATAAATTATTAGTAACTATTCAACACATTCAATATGTTATTGACACAATTTTGAATTAATTTATAACAGTTTAAAATAAATATCTTGTATAATAATATAATTTTGTAATATACTATATGAAAGGATTACTGATGATTGTTGATCTAGGCATCAATTTAATAATGAGAACTCAAAATTTAAATAAAATAATGTTGGAATTTTATTCAGCTTATATAAAATTAAATACTCACTCTAATCTTTGATCTTATTTCACTAATATCTGGTACTTCTTTACAGCTACTATCCAAATCTCTGCAAAATAAAAATATTTTTTTAAAAAATAATGCATTTAATAATTTCCAAAAAAAATTAATAATAAGAAAATTACCGATATGTGTCACCAAGCTGGACATCTAAATCTTGCAATCGATTGAATAATTCTTGTTTATTGACCCAAACATTAAGTTCCCGTTGCAATTCAGGTACTATTAGAAAAGTCCTCCAGCCACGAGTTTTCTTGGATTTTAATATGTCTCCATAAATATGGTCACCAACATAGAGAACATCTCTTCCTTTGGCACCTATCAACTGAGTAAAAACATCACAACTCCCTAAAAGAAATAAAAAGTTAAAAAATTTGTATTATTTACAGTGAATAATAATAATAATAATAATATTTTATCAGATAAAACTATAAATTAAGTATACTAACAATTTTTTGAAATTATTTAAATTAATTCAGAGATAATAAATAATTACTTTTTAAATTTTAAATAATTCATTTGATAAATGAAATAGTTGTTGAGATGATTTCTTATTTCTGTGTGCATAAAATTATGGACAAAATTCAAAAGACAAGACTAATTGCATTATAATTCAATAGTAACAAAAAAAATATAAAAATTCCATAAAATATTTAAAGTACTGAATAATTTTATTTAAAAAAAAAATTGCATTTCTTCCACTTCTGAACTTCATCCATAACAATACATATAAGAAATTTTATTCTAACAAAATGTAATAATGGGTTTACAGAAGTTACAGATAATTCTTGATGCATAAATCTTACTTCTGATTTTCACATCCTTGCCCTCCCATGGTCCAATGACCTAAACAACAAATTTTATACATGAGCCCTGGAAAAATTCCCAAGTTCCCATCTTGACACACAAACTCACTCATACCATTTAAATAATTCATTTTAAATAAAACATACAAAGAGACTCTCATCACACACAAAATTATTGTGGGGAAAATTCAGTTAAATTATTCTAAGATATATTTTATATAAAAATATAATTCTTAAGTAAAATAAGCTTAATATCTAATTAGAAATATTTTTCATCTCATATAAAATATATATCTTTAAAACAGTAAAATTAATAGACAGCTTTATATATGTGATGTATATACCTTATAATAATTCTAATCAAAATGAATGTTTATAAATTATTATTAAAGATAGTCCTCAAGTTATAATGGGAGTTGATTCAAACAATCCTGATCATAAGTCCATATATGTAGTTCCAGGAATGAATTAACTTGTAATTATACAAGTTAATTCATTCCTTAAGCATGCTAAAACAAAGCAAGAATTTATTTCCCATAGATGTAATATTTAAAACAAAAGTTGCATTCTCAACAATATTTAATTATTATGGTCAAATTTCATAAGATAGCAAAACACTATGATTAAACAATGATTTATCTACAGAAATTAAAACAGTCTTTACATCTGTATGGCAAATAATTTCTTTATTATAATTTGCTTGTTTTTAAAGAGTATTTATTCTATTATTATTATTATTATTATTATTATTATTGACATATGAGTATTTTTTATACAAATGAATTTTCTTAGGCATAATCTGTGAATGAAAATTTTTATCATAATACAGTTGATATGAAAATTATTTGAAAAGATATTTGTGTCATTATGATATTAAAGCATTGGATAAATTCAGATATTTGGTGAATGAATAAATCTGCAATGCTAGACTTCTGGATCAAGTTCAGTGCAAAACTATGAGACTTGAGTCACTGAAAGATGAAGTCTAACATTCACAAGTTAACTTTTTAACTAGTGAAATGCAATTCCTTTTTCAATAATATCATGTTAATACATGTAGCTTTCAAGTTTACAAATTACCGGTAATTTGTCTTTGGAATAAATTCAAATAATTGCAACAACACATCAAAATAAAACTCTTGGGCCATAATTTTGCATTATGAACTTTTTGTTGATCTTGAAATAATCTTTGCATAATTTCATATTTCCCTTAATTATGTATCAATAAGCACATAAAGTAAAAACTCATATACCAAGAATCAATTTTCCATAAACAATGTTAAAACAGATTATGCTCAACAATGAAATTTGACCATAATAAAATTAAGATCAACAAAATCAATAGTTTATGAGGAAACAATGATTTATCTAAATAAATAATAAAAATAGCTTTTAAAACCAAAAATATTATAATAATTTTATATATTTGTCTCATTATAATTATATGTAAATTATTTGTATCATTATTATAATGAAGAATAAAAATTCAAAGAATTTTTATTCTTCATTATTATAAGTATAGTTATCCCTCCTATAACACGGCTTCCTACAATATGGTTTCGCTATAGCATGATTTGAAAATTGCAGAAACTTTCTTATAACAATACTTCTACAACACAGTTTTTACTTAACACATTTAGAAAATTACATTTTCTCCTACAATACTAAACATTTTCATTAATTTTTGTAAATCCATACTAGGGACATACAATATACACATAAAATGTAATCATTGGGAGATACTTTGCTAAAATTAATCATAAATGCAATTTCACTAGTTTGCCATGAGAGGGATGGTATGCACTCTATTTTCGATTTGAAATTGAGTTAATTGACAACAATTGAGTATTTTATGTTCCAAACATTGTTTTTGGATAAAAAAATAAGTTTTTATTCTTCAATAGAGGAATGTGAAAGAGAAGAAAAACTTTTTTATTCATAAATTTTTTTTTTGGGTATATGTTAAGGAACAATTGTTTTCTAGCGGGTTAGATTATAGATTTTGTAAACTTTAAATACAGAAAATGAAGTGGATATTGTTAAAGAAAAACATGATCTTGTTTTAATGAAACAGTGATAAGGAAAATATAATTATTAAATGAATGTTATGTAGGCTGTATACTTTTTTCTTTCCTTTTGTTTTATGTTTATTATTTTTTTAGGGTCTTACATATATATTTTTTCTCTCTTCCTGTTCTGTGCTATTAATATTCTTAATTATTATTAAGTGTTCTTATGTGAAGTTAAAGAAAACTATTTGTTTTTAATTGTTTTGGAATGTAACTCTCCTTTTTGTATTGGCTCCAGGTCTCATATAACATGGTTTCAACACGGTATTTTTCAGGAACCTATCTACTGTGTTATAGGAGGGATACCTGTATATGAGATTTATACAGATGAATTATTGTCTTAGCCACAATCTGGTTATGAATGTTATTTACATAATGTGCTGGTAAAACTATGGTGGCCAGAGGGTGCAATACTTCCATATCTTGTATTGCCATTTTGATTTTTTCAGTTTTTAGTAGACAAGAGTTTCTGCTACAAAAGGATAGCTACATAAGGATTTGAAATGCCCATTTATGAATGTTTAGAATTTATTTTTCGCAATTAATTACCTACTGTATTTTAAATTCTTTTGATGCTTCATATTTGAAAAAACTCACAAATTCAGAAACTTGTTAAGCAGGAACTCATAAATCAAGAACTATTTGTATAATATATATTTAAAATTGTATATCTTGATTTTATAGTAAGTCATCTTTTTCAAAATGATTTATTTTTTATTTTTTAATAAGTCTCTTAAATAAACTTCAAGTCAAAACCTATTCTGATACATTTATTTTTTTAACTTTACATTTTTAAATATGTAATTTACTATCAATTAAAGCAGAACAAACAATCTTTAATAAATTGCCATTAAATTAATTAAACTGTACACAGTAAATCACAACCATAAATCACACTCTTTCCAATTCAGTCAAAATAGCTACTGTGATTGGAATGTCAAGTAAATTATTTAGTTAACTGCACATTACCCTGAATAATAATTGGAGTGTCAAATATCTAAGATTGGAGATGGTAAACATATCCTTATAAGAATCCTGTGAATGGAAGAAAAAAATTCATCCATCATTTATGTCGCAAAAGACTACTAAAAGATTATCTTTCTTTTCTGCTAGTGGTTTACCATATTTCTTTCGATGTTTCCTTATTCTTTTTTCATTTTATCTTTCTTCTTTATCTTCAAAAAAGATAGAGAGAACGTACTCAGATGTTTATTTCTAAATATATGTATAAGCCCCCCCCTCTCTCTCTCTCTCAATAAATATAAATCCTACAATTATTATTTAAAATGTAAACAAAAACAGTCATCTGCTAATTCTTTAATTTAGAGGATTATCTTTTAAACAGTTATTAATGTTTTTTTTGTTTATTCCTACACACTATTTTTATATGGAATTTATTGGTTTTTATAATATAATGTAATATAACATATATAATGTAAATCATACATAATCCAAATTAATAATATCTATTGCTTTCTTTTATGTTTATTTCAATAAAGAAGCATCCATAAACTGTTACACTATTTTGAACACTTTTTGGACCCTCCTTCCCTTTGTCATTTTCATAACACTAAGCTTGAGTCCGAACTGTGTCCTTTCAAATTTGAAGACCTTCTCCTCCTACTTGAAATTCTTCTCTGATTTTACATAAAAAATATATATAACATCAGTTGGAATTACTTTACACTGATATTTTGTTATGCATATTCTTTAATTTGCAAATAAACCTTCAAACAATTAGATATATCTCATAACTAGATATATATCCTACATTTTATAACAAATGAATCTCCAAATATATTACATTACAATTTTTATTATTTGAATAATTAAACAAAACATTTTATATATTTTGTGAAAAAATCTCTATGAGAAAATTTTTTAGTCATGGAGATAATCTTTTAGTTTTTAACCATTCATATACAATGAGGCATCATAGTTTACATGACTCCTTCCTAATGGCATAATGTAGTTTGCTCACTAAGGATTTGTTACATACATTTATGATTTTGTTCAATAATTCAAGTTTTTGCCCAGATGTAAAATTATTTCTAATTATATACAAAAACATTTATTTTAGTGTCTTATTTTTTAAATAGTCAATTTTATTTGCTAAAATTTGAAACTGTATGAAACTGTAAATGGATAAATGCAGTTTAAAATATGAAAAAATAATTTTAATTAGATATATAGTATTTGTGAGAATCTATCCACAACTAGGAGGCATAATATATCACCTAGTTTCATACTAAGTATATAATAAAATTAATTTATTAATAATAAAAAGCATGCAACTTCCAAAAATAAATCAACTCTAAGTTCTAACTAGCTATATATAAAATCTATAATATATGAATATATTACTACTATATATAATAACATTCCATAAACAAGGAATTCCTAATATATTAAAATCCAATACTTTCAGAATGTGTCTTTTATTTTGGAATGATTAAAATTAAGAGATTAAAATACATATTAACAAAATCATTTTCAATGGCATTACCTGAATGTTGAATATCATAAAAATCAATTAAATGGTTTGGTAGTCTTATTGTCAATTAACTATATTAGTACACTATTGAGTAGTACTAATATACTACTATATTAGTACACTATATTATAGTACAGCAATGTGAGCCCATGGAGTATATCCAGGGTAAAGTGCTATGTCGGACACAGTGTACTAATATAGTTAATAGTTATTAATATTATTATTATTGTTATAGTACAGCAATGTGAGCCCATGGAGTATATCCAGGGTAAAGTGCTATGTCGGACACGAGTCAAGACATAGCTACTTGTGATGTTTAATGGAGCTAAGTAACTGTCTGTGTCAATGCTGAGAAACTTTCTTATTATGTTATGTTTAAAGATGTCTGTCTGTGCCAGTGCTGAGAAATTTTTTTATTATGTTGCATGTATTGAGTAGTGATGCTTTTCGAAGTGTTATGTATGTCTTGGGATGTAGATCTAGTATTTTGACGCTTTTGTATAGGGTGTGAGGGATTACTCCTGTTGAGGAAATAATGATGGGTACTATGACGACTATCTTTTGCATTCCCCAAAGATGCTTAATTTCTTGCAAAAGTTCTGTGTATTTGCTAATTTTTTGGGTGAATGCATCCTGAATGTTGTGTGTGTTGGGTATTGAGATGTCTATAATGTAGAAATAACTTTGTTTTGTTTGTCTATGAGTGTGATGTCTGGTCTGTTATGGTGTACGGTTTTGTCTGTTAAGATGTACTAGGACAGAACAATCCTATGTGTTGAGTTTTCTAAAATTGTGTCTGGTATGTATTTGTAATATGGTGTGAGTGTGTTTATTAATTTGTGTTTGGTTGCAAGCTTTTGGTGTATTATGTTTGCTACTTGGTTGTGTCTGTGCAGGCAGCTTGCAACCCGATGTAATGTGTTGAATCATATCGGGTGCTATGTGGCATTTCCTACATGTGTCGTTTGTTAATGTGCTGTCTTTCAGTATGTATTTTCTGTAGTTTTTCGTGTTTATTACCTGGTATTGTATTGCTATTATAAACCCTTCTGTTTCTGTAAATAGATCCCCCTGACTGGTTTCTGAAAAAAAAAAAAAAAAAAGTGCTTCTGAAGGTCATGTGGGTATCTGCCATGGAGTTCCTTACTACACTAGGATGTTTTCTTTTCTTGTATGTGTGCAGTGTTGTCTATTTGGTTTGGAGTGTCGTTCTGTAGATTTAATGGTGTTATGTTTCTATCAGCCAAGACTATAGCTTTGTGTAGTTGTAATATCCCATCAAAAACATCTCATATGTAAAAATATAAGCCAAGTACAGTATTACCAAAACAGGATATTTGTGAAAATTTAGATGCGATATTATTATTATTATTATATATTAGTTGTCATATCCAATGCTACCTGGATAAATATTTATATGCAATTAATTTATATAAAAGATAAAATATATTACATTCTAAAAGCTACAGGAGCAAATGCAGGTAAGCTATATGTTACTCTTGCTTAATACTTAACATATTTCATATCAATGATATAAATAAAAAAATTTCATAAAAATTGAAGGAAGAGCTTAGGATATATATCAAGAGAGCATTTCAGAAAGTTGAATATTTTAAAAAATGAAACAATGTCATGCTGATCTTTAATGACAACACTATTACCAAATTTTATAAAAATCTACTAATTAGTTCAAAAGTTATTAGTGGGGACAACAAAATGATGATCTTATAAGTCTCCTTTTCTTCAGAAAGTAGGATAAAAATTAATTATTAAATTTTAAATAAAAATATTCTAATTTTTATATCACTAATATCTCTGTTTCTATGAAATGATGAAACAATCAAGAGTTGAAGCATACCAATCAAGTCTGATTTATTTGTCAAATGGTCCAATTACTACAATAAAGACTAGGAGTGATATTTTAGCCAAGAGTGAAATTAGGTCATGTTGCATCAAATGTTGAAAATAATTTTCTGCATTTTATATTAAGAACTTGTAATTAGTTAATTTTTGTATGAATTTTTAATTATATTAAAATTAATAATTTATTACAACTAATAAAAAAATCCATACCAATATATAAAGGCAATCCTAGACATATGTAGAATTTCTTGACTTACAAGAAAAATCTATTGATTGAAATGGATAGAATTATAATGCAAAGATACAAGAAAATGTATGCAAATATGTTGTGTGGCTACATGATTTACAGCTTTTTTTTCTAATTACACTATTTATCATAGGTGCATGTGTTTTATGCACTTATTCTTTAGTCAACCAAACAGTTGAATGGTAAAGCAAATGCTTACCATATTTGATAATTTGGATTCAATTCCTTGTCCCACACCTCCAGTTTTTCAGAAGGATCTAGGCCGAATCTATTAAGCCACTTCAAGATTCCATCATGGATTTTGGCCAGCTTGTGATGGCTCTAAAAGTGGATGCCATCAAATAAAATATATCCCATGTGCAATATAATAGCTTAACTAAAACTAACTTGTAAGCTAAACTTATTCTTTATTAATATACAGTAGACTCTCTGTTAACTGGTCCAGTGATTAATCAGCCATTTGTTTATCCAACATGAGGTTGTATAAATAAATGGCTGATAAATCCATAACACATGCAAAATACTATTTATAGGTTGTAAATCAATTAAATAATACATAGTGTGTGTGTGTATATATAGTTTTTTATTTAATTTGCAACTTATAAATTTTATCCAAGTAACATTTACTTAGATAAAAAATCAATAATCTTTATTTACCATTATGATTTAAATTTGTTTTTTAAAGCAAAATCATAAAAACCAGGCTAATTTTTAATAGGAATTATTTAAATAGCAGTTGAATTATCTTGCTATTCAATATATCTTATTGCAATTTCAAACATCATCTTTCTTTCTGAATGATTTTTCTTTTTAATTTTTATTTCTGCCCATAACTTGATGAAAATATGATTGGTTAAAGTGAGACCAGATAAGAGAGTACTGTAACTATTTTTATTGTTGCATGTTTGTGACACACTATTACTGATAGGGTATGCTTTGATGTACATATGTTTTGACTTATATAGGGTTTCACTGAATCTATGTAAGTCAGATATTGTCTGTAATATTAGTACAAATAAAAAAAAATGATCATGCCTTTTGACATAAGCAAACAGCTGTAAGTTATTTTTCATAACAAAGAATGAAAAATTAATTACATAATTAGTGATATATCATCATATTTAAGTATGTATTTTACTAAGCAAAAAAAGATTAAGCCAATAAATTTATCTCATAAGCTTTGATGAATAATTTATTTTAGAAAAAATACTGAGGTATTCAGCCAATAGTATGAAATGGAAGGAAATAAGAAAAACTGCAAGGAATTAATTTGAAGTGATCTCATGAGATAAAATTTAGTGTGATATAAAAGATAATGGTATTTTAATTGAATATTGATTTTTGATGTGAAAAATATTTTATACAAATTTTCCAAATTAATTAATTTAATGAATATTTTAAATAAAAATTTTTTAAATTCAATTATTGCTTATTTATAAGATCTATTCATTTATAATTTAATTGAATGTTATTGCATATAATTAATCAAAAATGATAATCATCATTATAAACAATTTTAAATGTTAAAACAAATGCTAAAATAATTCAAATTAAAAAAATTCATAATTTAAAAATCTGTAGTGATCACATCACAGTAGATGTGCATTTCACTGTGCATATTATGAATAAATTCAAAATCATAATTATCCTATTAATTTAAGTCAATAACAATTATAGCAGTAACTGATCATTTAATCAGGAATTTTTGATAAGAAAATTTATTAGTTATTTTATAAAAAATTGGTATATTAATAAATTAGTAGTAGTATATTGTAATTAGTATATTAGTTTTATAAGATAATAAATTGTAAATTCAACTTTAATATTTTGAGCAAAAAAATTTAGTTTTTCCTATTCAGTAATAAGGGTATTTTGAGAATTCTTTAAATAATGGTCAAAATTAATAAATTGTAAATTCAACTTTAATATTTTGAGCAAAAAATTTTAGTTTTTCCTATTCAGTAATAAGGGTATTTTGAGAATTCTTTAAATAATGGTCAAAGTTCCAGGCTTGTCTGCTCAATATATTCTTCTAAAAACGAGTCGCATGTATTTCTGTCCAGAAGCACCATTTTTTTTGGTCTTGTCTTCTCTCATAATTGTATAATTATTATCATTAAGCCATGTTACGAGAGAAGACAAGACCAAAAAAAATGGTGCTTCTGGACAGAAGTACGTGTGACTCGTTTCTAGAAGAATATATTGAGCAGACAAATGCTGACAGACCCCACTAAAAAGCTGGCTGCTATGGTAGAAAAAATAACCAAACTTTTTATAAATAAATGGATAAGAATTTGGAACTTATTTGAATCTTAGTAGTCTGAAGATGGTAACTAATACCAAAAACATTAGCTATTTAACAGAATTTAGAACTCAACTGCTGTAAGTGCTTTAGTTTAATGGTAAGTTGATGAGTAGAAGCAGTAAATTAGATGGTATGTATTCAGCTTACTATTTCATTTCACAAAATAAAGAAGAAAATGTCCATTTTAAAAAAAAATTAATAAATCTAAAAGACAGAAGTCAAATAAAGGACTTATGGTCACTGTATATATAATCAATATTCCATCATCCTACTGAATTGCCAACATAATTGAATAATATACATATGGTGGTGGATCTAGTTCCCTATGAGATAGTCACAAGTCTTAACAAAAATCATAATAAACTCAGGTCCATTGCTAGTTCATAAATAAAAATTGATCAGGAGTGATCATCTTTGAGTCATGACCAGTGATTCAAGAAATCATTCATTCTATGGTATATTTACTTCACTGATATAGCATTTCAATTTGTAATTATAACAATTTTATCATACAAATTGGGAATTATAAGTTATTAGAACATCATATGTAATCTCTCAGTTTAGAATGTTTAGAGTATTCATACGAAATTTTTCTCTCAAGGTTATGATGGATCATGTTTATGACCATTATCATCATGTAGTACAATGTTTAAAATCCCAAATTTATGATCACAGTTTGCATTTATGACAACATATAATGCAGAATTCATGCATCATCTTAAAATGTTTTGCATCAGTTAAACTTAGATTTGCAACTAATATCTGAATTGAATGCATTTTTATATTATTTTTGCTGTTATATTGTTATGCTCAAGAATTATGCTTATGTTCAAATACATTTTATCTTCTCTACTTTCATTATATATATTAATAGTGAAACATGGATGGATTGCTGGCTGGATATGTGAATATCCCTTTTGTGGTCAAATCACTATGCCAATTCTTATAAATAGGGCATCATTAGAAAGGTCTAATCCTCTGATTTCTGTAATAGCCAAATTTTTCTATTTTTATTAATAATTTAAAAATTAAGGAATAAAAATTAAAATTGTAATTTATAGTATTGTAATAGATGGCACTAAGTTTTAGTAATGTGGGATAGCATATGGCTTAACTGATTTCCTAACACTGCTGATATCTGTCACAATGATTTCATTGCAGCATTACATATTATTACATCACTATTTATCAATGTTTGTGATGCCATCCAATGTTACATCATGATGGCATCACAAACATATTTTTGCCACTGCAATGATGTCACATAGGGATTGTGATGTCATTGCAGTGACAAAATCCATTGAATCTATTGGTTTTATGTGCCCAGTGTCAATGCTAATTTAGCCAGTATAGATGTCACGATGATATATCATTTTCAACATTGTACTTTATTAGTGTTTTATGACATCATTCTTTATTATGTCATGATGACATCATCATTGCATTAACAATTATTAAACTAATAATTTAAAAATTAAGAAAAAAAATTTAAATAAAATTGCAGAATTCTATTTGCAGAATTTAAAAAAATAAATTCTGCAAATAGAATAGTAATCTAATAATGGCTGCCATCTAATGATTCCCTATATGTTTTTGGAGGAGTGTTTTCCAATGATATATTCCAAGGATCACTAGAAATTTCTTTGAGAAAAGAGATTTTATGAATTCCTGAAGAGTTACCTGCTCATTTGTATGAGTGGGTAATGTCTAGTATTGAATATTTGCTACATGAAAACAGCCCGTTAGCAAGTAAAAGTTTTTATTTTGGCATAACGTTTTACGGACCAATGACTGGTCCCTCTTCAGTGCCATTCACCCACAAAAATAGAATGCTAATATAACAGCATAAAATAGAACGTATCAATTATCTATTAATTATAATTGATACATTCTATTTTATACTGTTTTATTAGCATTCTATTTTTGTGGGTGAATGGCACTGAAGAGGGACCAGTCATTGGTCCGAAAACGTTATGCCAAAATAAAAACTTTTACTTGCTAAAGGGCTGTTTTCATGTAACTATAGTGTTAAGCAAGTTGTTTCTGCATATATGAATATTTGCTTTTACATAATATATGTTTTAAAGCCATATAATAATAAAGTATTTGTGATTATTTTCATAGTCAGTTTTGATATTTTCAGAGTATGAAATGAGTTTTCAGGAATGGAATCATCATTTATAATATTGTATTTAAAAATAAGGGTTTTCCTGATGACACTTCAGGAACCAATTAGAGTGGGCCTATCTGTGCTTGATTTTGTAGAATGCAGAATAACATTGAGTAGAATAGCATACAACTGTAAGTCCTTTCTGGCATTTGATATATTAGTCCTCAATTTAAGAGCAGATGATTTTCTTAAGATTATATTGCTTAAAGCAGAGAATTAGATTATAGTTTCTAATCAGTTAGAAGTTTCTTATATCAGAAATCTGAATTAAAAATTTTGAAATGAGGTTTTTGGTGTAAGTTTTGCCATCAACTACTATAATATGTCAAATAATTATATAGTTTTTACATTATATTTGTTGCTAGAGCATATGCTGTTGTAATGTTTAAAATTTTTGAAGAGTTTTTGAATTTTCTAAAATTTGAAAATGAAATGGCATGTTTATATGTATGGAAGTTCATAATTAGAATGCTTGTAATTTGAGGAAATTCTGTATTAATATAACATCCAACATATCTTTGAATTTTTGAATATTAATAGATATTATAATTTCGATTGTTAATGTATTTTTAAGTTATTATTAAGTTCAATGATTAAAGCTTTTTTTCAGTTCATTTGGATGCCCTTATTCTCAACTTAATATGAATAAAGAAACAGCACTTCAAGATAGACTTGGTCCATCAAAAGCATCAGGAATAGATATTGCAAAAAGACAGTATGAATGGAGATATAGTGGTACTATAGCAAAAATGATTCCTTTAAATAATCCAACAGAGGGCATAAGGTAAATTAATTTTATTTGAATAAATTATGCTAAAATTCTTAATGGCTAATTTTATTTGTTCTTAAAAGTAATTATTACTGTTTAAATCTTCCTATAAAAATATTCTTATAATAATTAAATGTAGTGTAATTTTGATAAAATAATGACCTATTTAAAGCTTATTATTAAAAATAAATAAATAAAAGATAAATAATAATAATTATTATTATACACTTTTTAAATAATATAGAAAATTTTTGTTTATTATGTTACAACATATAGATGAATAGTATTTTATATAACACAAAAATAGGTTAAGACAATCATGTTTACTACACAGTATATTCACTACCAATAACTTCTGAACTAATTAGTATGTTTTCCTGAAATTCTGTGAATATCTACCATTAAATGCAATTTCAACACACTATCATCCTTTTATCCATTAAAAAATATAAAAGAATTTAAATTTTTTGGGTTTTCCTTGAAAGGAACCTAGGGTTAAACTAATAATACACACAACCCTTATTTTCGATTTACACTATACTTGAATTGCATGATTTCAGTTTAACACAGTTTAAATCCGATACTGACAAAAAAATCATATTATTATTCTAGATCAGGGGTCGGCAAACTTTTGAGACAGAAGAGCCAAACTTGCCCCTCACAACAATTTAAAAATTATTCGAGAGCCACGAATATATTTTTACAAATAAAGAAAATTTAAACATTGACTTAATTGAGAAATTAATATTATAGCAATTTATAATATTAATTATATCTTTATTAAATGAAGAAAAAAAAAATCACAAAACACACAAAAAATTCTCTTATTGGTTTTAATCAGTGTGATCATGAGTCTTAGTGCTTAAGGCCCCTATACACGCTCCGACCAGACCAACCAACACGACCAAACTGATCAGCTTTCCGCCCGACTGTCGTCGTCGGTGTACTCTACACGTCCAGACCAGACCATGGATCCGACATCCTCATTCCCACAAGGATGCTAGTAGTTATTCTGAATTCGCGAAGGATAACATCTGAATGTTGTACACGATGCCTCCATATCTTTCTAATTATCAAAAAGTTGGACTCGCACTCAGTGCTGTTTTGATTATAAGCCTCATTTCGGCTTTCCCTGTTCGAATATACAGCGCTTTTTACATCCCACGATAATTCTTAAAACATTCAATTAATTCTACATAACATGCTTTCTTCTCTTCCAGTGCAGAAGACATGTCAAAATTAATTAAGCAATTCTATAACTCTATGAAAGCTGCCACGTGCTTGAACACTCGAGGCGTCTGGTTGGAACACTCGACCGTTGAAGTGGCGGGAAGTCGGCTGGTCGAGAGGTTTTTCATCCGACCGTCTGACTGTCGTCTCCGACCATATTTGTCTGCCGACAAGCCTACACACTATCCAACCCTTCACACGACAGTAGGTCTGCCCGATGGTCCGGTGGTCTGGTCGGAGCGTGTATAGGGGCCTTTATGCTCACACTGATTAAAACCAATGACAGCAATTTTTTCATATTGTAGGCAGTGCCGTGACTACAATGTGCAAAAAATTGCTCTCATTGTGTTCAACCATCCCCTCCACGTTCCCTTTCCCTTCCCTGACGTCACGCTTCGCACATCTTAGTGCCACAAAGTTTTGTGAGGCCCATAAAACAAACGAAATCACTATTAATTGAAAATTCTTTAAAAATTTTATAAATGAAACTATGATAGTTTTATTTTCATTTTCAATTTTACTTCAGAGCCACATGTACAAACCCAAAGAGCCACATGTGGCTCGCGAGCCGCAGTTTGCCGACCCCTGATCTAGATTAATAACATTTTAATATGAATCGCGAGCCACAGTTTGCCAACCCCTGTTCTAGATTATAGACGACTATGAATAACAAAACTTTTAGCTGTTCCATCAGTATTGGCAAGCAACTACTATGTATATTGTACAGTAAACATGATCTTTAATTTTTATATAATATTCAATTATTGGAACTGAGATAATTATTAGATTTAATTAAGATGAAAAATAATAAATTATTAAAATTATTATATATCGTTTATAATCATATTAGTCTTTGAATAAATTATTTCCTCAATATTGATCCAAACATGGATCACAGCTTAAGATCTGGAAGAAATTACAAAACTCCTTAGTTCAATAGGATTGATAAGAAATTAAATAAAAAGTAAACATTGATAATGGATTTTATTAAGCTGATTCAAAAAATTTCTTTAAGCCATGGTCACACTGTGCAATTTTTTGTCACAGCTGCAACAGCAATGGCTCTTCCAACAAACTAATAATCCCCTTCCATATAGCGCACGACTTCAACTATGATTGAAAATGAGAGTTTGTTTTCCTGGTGACAGTTGCAAGCTCGCAATCAATGAAAAGCGAGAAAATTTTTGATGCATGCAAGAAGGATGGATGATTTTATTGTACTCTCATTGGCTCATTATCCTTTGCATTGCAAGCTACGTTTCCCAATGTGACCACTGTTTGGCAATTGCAACTCATTGCCACTGCTGTTGCAGTTACGCGTGCAGCTAAAAACTGCACAGTGTGACGTAGTTTTAGAAAACAAATTTAAAAAAATCTGAAATAGAGGAAATTAGTAGCAATAATAGCAACTCTGAACTGAAAAGATTCTTTCAATATTGACAAGAAAAAATATAGATTAAACTTTTTCCATGCATTTTGAATGGTTCGCATCTTTATTCTCAAATTTTTGTTGTTTATCTGTATAAAATTAGTTTTAATTTATTTGTAATTTATTTTGATTGAATGTTATGGAACCCATCCTTTGATTTTCTATACAAATACCAGTCTTGATTTACATAATATTTTTGCAAAACAAATCTATTATGTAAATCAAAAATTAGATTGTATAATAATAGTTGTTAAATAGTCCAACTTCAATTTCTCCATCAGTTTAATCACATTTTTAATCATACCAAAATAGCAGATCTGTTCAGAAAGTACAATGTTTTTACAAAGAAAATTTTCTATACAAATTATACATATTAAATACAACAATAACTGAACAACTGAACAATAGTCTAATCAAAAAGAATTTAGCTTACTTATATACTTAAGCATTAAACTTAATCTTTTAAAAAAAATGGAAATTTTTATTTAAATATATAAAAATATGTATCAAATTCCCTATTTAATATTAAATAAGTTGTTATAATTTGAATGAATCTCTCATGAAAATTTTATAAATCCACAATTTTTTCATTAACATATTAAAATATCTACAAAACTTTTATAATAGTATCAATAATAATCAACTAATCATGTCATACTACAGTTCTACACGTCTTTCTATTGTTTTTATGATATATCATGTGAAAAATATGATAAGTAAATCTTCCTGAATACAAGGCTACTATAAAACTCAAATCAACTTCTGTTAAGATGATTTTTTTAAAAATCTATTCAGAACAATAACTTTATTCAAAATTTTATTATTTATAGGAATTTTTAATTAAAATTTTCATTAATTGTGAATCATTTACAAAATTTTATTTGGTCTAATATTCAAAACTTTATACATCACGCAGTATAAATTATGTTCTCAAAATTGTAATTACAAATTGGAAATATAAATTAAAACAACTCTAAACCGTTAATTTTATGCAGGTGTTTTCAGTATTTAGTTAATTTCTTCAGTTTTTTCTTAAAATTTTGTTTACAGTAAGATAAATATGAAATTCATTCAATATTATTATTCTGAATGTGCCCCAGAAAGAATATTTATTTTATATTGTTTTATAAATCAATATAGGAACTTCATTCATCAGCTCAATAGTCTGTTAAGAAGAGAATCCAGATGTCAGCAGACTAACAAGAGAATAAGGATATGTAACTGTCAATTTTGATTCACTTGTAGAGGGTGAAAGTAGATAAAAAATAATCAAATATGTATTTGAGCTTTTCATCCATGCACCTTCCTACTAATAGCTTTCAATTCTTTAAAAGCAACAATTCATAACATTATGTTTATATGACCCAACAAAAGGATGCCTCACAGTGGATCACCATAGTGCAGTTGGTTAAGCACTTATTTGTTAGCTGCTACTGTGGTCATGAGTTTGAGGCCCATCTGTTCTTTCTTCCTTTCTTTTTCTGATGTAATATATAGTCAAATATGATATAATTTTAATAAACTAGTAAATCATCTCATCTCTCCAATGAATGTGATAAGAGAAATACACTATATTATTTACTTTACGTATTTTACTATTATATAACACACTAAATTACAATATACACTATTTTATATACAATTTATTAGCCCTTGGATGATGGAATGAAGTTTACTTTATCCTATTCTATCTTTGAATCTGTGAAATCAGCTTCAATTTGTTTTAAATTCCTCAGTTTGATCTGAGGTACATTCTGGAGTTTTCTTCTGTAATTCTTTAAAAGTCTTTCATGTATTTTTTGGTAAGATTTGTTTAATTATATTAAAAATGATTACACCATGAAAAATATATATTTTTCATGTATAAGAACTTTATTTATACAAAATATGGTATATTGTTTTGTAGTATTAAATTTTAAGCACGACCCACACTTTGAGAAACACTGCCCTAGATCAATGTTTTCCAAACTGTGAGGCATGCAAAAATTAACAAAAACATCATTTTTGAACGACCCACACTTTGAGAAACACTGACCTAGATCAATGTTTTCCAAACTGTGAGGCATGCAAAAATTAACAAAAACATCATTTTTGAGACAAGCAAAAAATAAATTCAAATTGATGTCAAAAAAAAAATGAATCAGAAAAAGGGTTAAATACAGTTCATATATCCATGTATCCAAAAACTTTCTTCTGTAGCTATTTTAAAGACAAAATATCAATCTTGTTTAGTGATTGAAAAAGAATTGCGAGTAGCAATGTCTTTCATGTATTTTTTGGTAAGATTTGTTTAATTATATTAAAAATGATTACACCATGAAAAATATATATTTTTCATGTATAAGAACTTTATTTATACAAAATATGGTATATTGTTTTGTAGTATTAAATTTTAAGTAGAAAGTATTTAAAAAATTAGACTGTTATGAAAATGAGGGGCATACCAATTTTTTATGAAAAAGGGGGTTGCAGACACAAAATTTGGAAACCACTGCCCTTTATTGCTTAGTTAAGAACCAATTAGTGTTGGAGAATTGGGTTAAATTACTATTCAGTAGGATTAGGAAAAGATTGTTCATGTTGCATTAAAAATCACAAGAAATCATAAACATGTTATTTGGTTGTTAAGGATTATGTATGAAATAGTTCAAAAACATGCAGGGTAGTGTTAATATTAGTTTTGAATATAAAGGAAATAACTTAAAAATCCATAAAAACTAAGACTGTTATTTCCTTTATATTTCAAAACTAATATTAATACTACTTTACTATATGTATTTTAAATTACAAAATGCACTATTTTATACATAATACACTCAATGTATTAGCCCTTGGATGTTCAATCAAAAGGATTAAATTATATTTTCAATATACAGTGGTACCTCGCAATTCGACACTAATCTGTCACTGAACTAGAGTAGAATTAAGAAACTGTCAAATTGAGGACAATTTTTCCCATATAAGACTATGGAAAATAGATTAATTCATTGTTGGACCCTCATCACACTCCCCTAATGGGTGAGATGAGAGAGAAATATATTGTACTATTTACTTTATTATATGTATTTTACTATCGTATAAAACACTAAATTACAAAATACACTATTTTATACACAACACAATTTATTAGCCCTTGGATGTTCCAGGCTAGACTTGCTTTACATTCCTCAATTTGATCTGAGGCACATCCTGGAGTTTTCTTCTGCAATTCTTCAAAAATTAACCTAGCCTTCTCAGATCATTTTCTGAGTTATTGAATCTCTCTTCATCTATCTTTATCTAATTCAGGTGAGAAGCAACTTTGAATAAAGTCTTCTTTATCCAGTTCTACCTTTGAATCTATGAAACCAGCCTTAACTTACTTTAAAATCCTCAGTTTGATCTGAGGTACATCCTGGAGTTTTCTTCTGCAATTCTTCAAAAATTAACCTAGCCTTCTCACAGATCATTGCCTGAGTTACTGTATCTCCCTTCATCTATCTTTATCTAATCCAGATGAGAAGCAGCTTTTTCTTCTCTTCATTGATTAAAGATCTATTTTTGTCAGAAATCTTTATTGCTCCAGTAGCCATAATCTTCTCTCTCTGTTACCCTAGAATAGTGGTCTCCAAACTTTTTTGACTGCGTACCCCTAAGACTGAAAAAATAAATGGTACTTTTGCATAAATGTTACCAAGTTATTTTAGAATGCCATACTTTTGAGCTGCATCTGTAATTGTTTTACCTTTCTGCACTTTATTTACAATTTCTTTCTTCTTCTCTATGCTCAATCAAGTTCTTTTCTGAATTATTCTTCTGTTCAGTTCTCTCTGAACCCATCTAAATTTCACTCAAAAAAAATAACAACTATGGATGCATAAATTTTTTACTTTTTGAAAAATGCAGAATTGAAAATTAAAACAAACAATACGAACAAACACCAAGCAGCCTAAAAGAACTGACAATAACCATGCAAATAAATGACATCACACAATTCCATGCACGCGCATGTGCCTTCCTGTGAAACTCAACTGTCGAATTGCGAGGCACCACTGTATTTCCCTGCATGTTTTTAAACCATTTTTCATTTATTTTTCCCTAATCAGATGAGAAACAGCTTTTCCATCTCTTGGTTTGGTTTATGGTACAATGGTCTCGTGGGTCAAACTGGACCAGACACTGGATAAAATTTAAAATATGAGTAGATAAGAAAAATTAAATCAAATTTTTCCATCTCTTCATTGACTGAAGATCTATTTTTATCAGAATTCTTCAATTGTTCCTAGCACCCATAATCTTCTCCCTCTATTGCCATAGTTGTCCTAGAAATTTCATACTCTTGAGCTACATCTGTAATTGTTCTACCTTTCTGTATATTATCTGCAATTTTTTCTTTTCTATGCTCAACCATGTGTTCTTTCCTGAATTATTCCTCTGTTCACTTCTCTTTGAACCATCCTTAAATTTCATTAAAAAAAATAACTATACATGCACAAAATTTTTTACTTTCTATAAAATACAGAATTGAAAATTAATACAAACACAGGCAAATATCAATGCAACCCAACAAGAACTGACAAATAACATCACACAATTCCATGCATTATGCATATGTCAGTTTGCAAAATTCAATTGTCGAATTGTTAGGCACCATTGTAGTAGTATCAATTTTTTCTGGTTCTAAGGCAATTGTTTGTCCTTAAAAATTGTCTTAAATTCAAATACAGTGAAAACTGACTTCACGACCACCTGACATGATGACCACAATTTTATGGGAACCAAATTTTTTCCCATAGAAATAATGCTATTTGACTCTATAAGACGACCACCTCCCTAAAGCGACCACGGCCACCATTTTTATAGACCAAACATAAAGTGAAACTGTCTATGACAACCATAATCTTTTAATATCACTACTAATCAACTATCTTTATTGCTTATATCAGTACCGTTTTCTTTTAAACTTAAATTTTATTTAAGCCAAACCATTACTATTTCATTTGTACCACGAGAATGACATAGCACGCTGGAATAACAAAATCATGATATCATTTCTACTTAAATGTGATATATTTTTTAATATGCATGTTCCTTAGATTTGTATCTATGATATGATAATTAAATTTTGTTTTAAAAACGTTAAAAATCAAAATTTGAAGGCTTATGGCGAAGTAATATAGGGGAAACAAGAAAAATGAAAACAAACAGCCACCGGATCCGGATGTTTGTGTTCAATGAAAGCGTATTAATCAAATGTAATCTCATACACGAATGATGCTATCACTGGATTTTGGATGTTGAATCGTGGCTAAACTATGGGCTAAAAGGAAAATTAATGTATTGAATTTAGAACACCGAATAAAAATGATTGGGGACAATAAGAAAGGTCTTTCTGAACGAGCATTAGCAGGAAAATTTAACGTGGGGAAAACAGATATATTGTTTCAAAAAGAAATTCTGATTAAAAAGAGGAACAACAAAAATCGCAAATTTAAGCGAATGACACCCTGCAAGAAACATGTTGAAGAATTAAACTGGAATCAACAATAGAAAATAATGAAAAATTGTCATATCAATTAAATGTCATCGAATACTGTTTTGTCATAGAAATTATATGAAATAAAAGTGGAATGCGACAAAGCACTATTGTTAGTTTTTTCCATACTAATTAAATATGTTGTGTTTTTGAATAAATGATAAACTGTTTTATAAATTGTAACAAAAACATACGTTTCAATTTAATTAAAGTGTAATTATTTTGTTTCATTTAAACACGCTATATTATAAGTAACCTGTGTAAGGTGACCACCTGTATAAACGACCAGTTTTGATTGGAACAGGAGGTGGTCATCTTATACAGGTTCTACTGTATTAGACAATATTGATATTTAATATAAGCTTCGTTTTTTTTACCTGATTTATTCAGAATTATTTATTATTGCTTATTTCTAGTTATATTCGTTATATCAAATAAACCAAATTGACAACTAGGACCCAAATTAAAATATAACAAAATTTAAAAAGCACTCCTGCATCTTTAATTTTATTTTATGGTCCTGTAAGCTAGTTTAGATTTTGTATTATATCAAATATATAATAAATGTATATTAGAAGAAAAATATTTAGATAAAGACATTATTTGATTTTAATCTAGCTAAAATCATTACTATTAAACTATTATTAATACACTTACTATTAACTATTACAAATACATTTGACTGTTACTATTGCAAATACATTTTTTTAAGTTTAATTTCAGATTTTTGGTTAGTAGAAAAATATAAAGAAAGGAAAAAATTAACAATCTACAAATAACAAATGTTAATAATTTTTCTTATATTGCTTCATACTTCACTAAAAGTAATGTATAATCTTAAAGTTCAAAAAATAGCACATGAAGCAGTATAAATATATAAAATTTTATTTTACAAAAACGTTTTTGATACTATTAGTATCATCATCAGTTGTACAAAAAGTCAGAAGACTTAAGATATGTCTTCTGACTTTTTGTACAACTGATAATGATACTAATAGTATCGAAAACGTTTTTGTAAAATAAAATTTTATATATTTATACTGCTTCATTTGCTATTTTGTGAACTTTAAGATTGAAAGTTAAGCAGTGTGTTTTAGCTCCATTGATCGTAATGTATAATTATTATTCTTATTCTAACCTAAGTTTTAAAGTAAATGTTTGCATAGAAATTCTCAAAATTAATTATATTACTGTTGTAAAATAATAAGGCAATAAAAAAATTACAATAAACTTTTAATTGAAATTACACTACATATTTCAATAAATTAAATTCATTTTGAAAGTAATATTTATAAAATAGTATATACAGTATAATATCAAAATATTATAAATGATAAATTATTAGATTTTGTAATAATGTGTTAGATAATTTCGTTTTTATTGTGACTGAGAAATTCTGAATACATATAAAAATTAATTCAAAAATATAACAAAAAATTACGTTTTTAAATATTGTGTATATCAATATAAAAGTTCACAGTTAAAAATGGTAAAACATTTATTTTAATATTTCAGAAGAAATTTTTTAAAAAGAAATTACATTAATTAAAATATAAGATCGGAAGAGCGGTTCAGCAAATTACATTAATTAAAATATACTATTGCAATTTATAATTTATATTAAATTTAATAAATAAAACTTTTGAAATACTCTAATTTGAAATATAAAGTAAACAAAATTACTATTTACAATTAAACAACCAAAAAGAATGTCACCTTTAATTAATATAATTTCATAATAATTATCCAGCAGTTTAAAATTAAATTTTAATATTCCTATTGTATACCCAAAAACTGTTTGTTATTAAACACGGAAGAGGATATGAAACGGATACGATCTCAAAACTGTGTGAATACAATACGGATTATATAATATTTATCGAAAATGACGACTTATCATGCACCGAGTTCCAAATAGGAATGGCGACTAAAATCGAAATGAAGAAAGAACATTGAAAGAAGCCCGTTCGTAGAATACGTAATAGCGACATATCACGCTACATAGAACGAGCTACACCTCCACCCTGCGATTAAACAGAGCTAGGCCGACCAGTCGTTCACAGGTATTTGAGACAGATGGCTTCGTTTCGATCCTCCGATATTATCTTCTTACCAAAATTACATTATCCAAAATCAGCATCGTATGACGGAAACCTGAATAAATGGATAACTTCCTATCAACTACCGCCAGTCAACGATATGCATCCAAACAGATTATTGTCAGTTCTCTCTAAACCCACGTGGTTCGACCAAATGAATCTATCAAATTATACTAACAAAAATACGTAAGTAAATTTTCGTTTAAAATAATTATTAATTTGTTTTAAATTACGGAAACGATTATTTAATCAGAGTCATACATAGTAATTGTTTTGTCCTTCACCTCAACATTGGTGATATATAGTTAACCTGGTCCAAGGCCTGTGATCAATAAAAGTCAATGGACTCAATAAATAAACTAACTTTATTAAAAACATTTTAAATTTTATTCTTATTATATTTATATATTATATTATATTAATTTTAAATTAATCAGATTATCAGAATAATGCAGTATCCATTTAACGGGATAAATTTTTTTAATGCCGTTAAATAGATACAAGCAAAACTAATATCAATCTAAAATAAACATAATTTCCAGTGTGATAACTAAATAATTCGAAAAGTACAATAACTATTGAAGGTTAGTGCAATCAACGACGCGAAGTTAACGTTGAAGGTCGGATTATTTATAAATTAATCGATATTAATTCTATCATTTTATCAAAACTATTTCGATTTTTTGATGGTTTAAGTACATTTTAATGAAATCAGAAATCATATTTTCACATTTCTTACGAATCTTAACAAAATTAAAAAATTTTCGACGAATGCAAAAAAGTGTAGAATAACGCGATTCCACTATAGTGCCAAAACAGACACACCCATAGCAATACATAATGAATTTGGGTACTTACAAATTCTGATAAAAATAGAGGTTTTTATAATTTATTTATAATTGTAAATTATTAATTATCTCCATCATTTTATTGATAACTACAAATCATTTCGTTATAAACAAGAGAAAAGTTTGATACAAAATATTTTTGACAATTTTCGCATAAACAATACAACAGAAAATTCCTGCTAATCATTAGCATAAATTCCGAAATTTTTATAATTTTTTTTTTTTCCAGTTTACTTTTCTGTAGATGCTCAAAAACAGATTTAAAGTTTAAAACACTGAATTTTTTCCAAGTATATTATAAAAGAAAGGATTAAAAAACTGTATTACGTGTTCCTGCTTATTTTCAACTGACTGCTGCATAACAGCCAATTCTATTGATTGTATAAAGTAGGAAATCTCATTAGTGCGACAAATTTTTTAATGTCTCCGGAGAATTTTTTAAATAAGTAAACGACGCATAGAATTATTATAAATTTATTTTAATTATTATTAAATCACCATATTAGTTTTAAATATTTTTCTACGTGTCAAAACAATATAAATCCTAAATTTTAAAGTTAATATTTTAATGAAACAATTTTTATATTAGTTTCTATTATTAAAATACTTTTAATAATAAAATATCGATTCAAAAAGAAAAATGGAGCTATTTAATCTTTCATGATATTAGCGTCAATTTTATAATAAATTCTGTGGGATTACTGTCATCAAACTTGTTAAAATACTCACGACATCCGGTCGACAAACATCAAATGGCAGATAAATTAGTTTTTCTGCCAAAAAGCAAAATCGAAATTTTTACATTTTCACTTCTCGATTTTATCTATTTAATCTTTATTTAATTAAATACAGTACTCTATTATCTTCATTAAGAAAAAAATTTCTATATAATTATATTTTTTTAAATATTTGTAATGTTATAAAATTATAAAATTTTTAAATAATCTTGACGTTAAACAGTAATACCCCGCTTAACGCTGTTTCATATAAATGCGGTTTTTTCGAATTCTATATTTTTATTGATTCACTTTGACGTGGTTTTTCAAAATCGTTATTGTTACATAAATCCGAAATCGCAGGAATTTGTTGCATTGATACTCTTATGCCGTCTCACAGTGCGTTTGATATCAGTACAGTGCAGTACATACGAAAGTCTGCTGCGGTCAGAGTTCATATTTATGTGGTCATCAATATTATTTTACAGTAATAAAAATAACAATTATCTCATTTTAGTTTCATCAACTTATTTTACAGTAATAAAAATAACAATTATCCCATTTTAGTTTTAAGCTGAATGTCATCAATGTTACTTACTAATAAAAATAGCAATTATCCCATTTTAGTTTTAACCCGAATGCTACCATAATAAATAACAATTATCCAATTTTAGTTTTAACTTGAATGCTGCCACTTTAAACTATAAAATAATAATTATACTTTTAACCTAAATGCAGCCACTTTAAACTATAGTTCCTTGAAGTTAGAACGTTTTCCTTTCATGAATATTTTTTCGTTGTTTATAATTTACAATCTGATTACTGCGTTTTGTTCTTAAAACTTTTTATTTTCTAATTTAAAAAATTTTTTCATGAATGATTTATGAATACAAATCGATATTAGCAATAAAATGCCTATAATTAATGTAATGCAATAGTAATAATACATGTTACAAAATAAAAAAAGGTAATGTCTATAATTAATGTAATACAATAGTAATAATACATGTTACAATTTAAATCTATAATTAATGTAATACAATAGCAATAATACATGTTAGATCGGAAGAGTATATTAATGTAATATAATAGTAATAATACATGCTACAAAATAAAATAAAAAAATGCTATGTATTTACAAAATAAAAAAATGTATATATATTTTTTTATTCACTGTCCCATTTCACCTATTCCCATTATTGCTATGAATATAATAGTAATAATATATGTTACAAAATAAAATTTAAAGAAATGCTATGTATATATATATTTATTCACGTAATAATACATGTTACAAAATAAAATTTAAAAAATGTTATGTATATTATAGTAATAATACATGTTACAAAATAAAATTAAAAAAATCCTATGTATACAGTAATAATACATGCTACAAAATAAAATAAACAAAAATGCTACGTATATTGAATTGATATTAGCAATAAAAAATGTCTATAATTAATGTAATACAATAGGTTTAATAAATGTTACAAAATAAAAAAATGCTATATATATATATATTTTTATTCACTGTTCTGTTTCAACTATCAATAATTGTTTTGTAATTTTGTTATTTGTGTTAAAATGACCTCGTTTAACGCTGTTTCATTTAACGCTTTGTTTCTTCATATCCCCCGAGTTAAACGGGGTCTTACTGTATTAAATTAGCTGGACCTACTTTTAAAATTTATAGTTAATCATTAGTATTGCGCAGTTATGCGTACGCGTTCTAGCAGGCTGCCCAACATGACTTCAGCTAGGGAAATCTATCATTATTTTTTTAATCATCATTGTTGCTCTGTTAGATCTTTACAATTCCACCATTAGTACCGCTTATTTTAACAACTATGTTATATTTTCACAAGTCTATATTTTTAGCATCTAATAAAAATCATCTAATACTGTATATAAAAAATAGGTCAAGTATAGCATTACAAATTAGAAATCGGTAATGTCATCTAAAAAAATCATTTAGAAACGACATTGGTAGTACTGATTTAAATTAAGAAAATTAATCAGTAATCAACTAGTTGCATCTAAATTGTAACAAATATTCTAATTTCTTAGTATTAAACTTGTTTTTTTTTTTTTTTAGATAAAAATCATTTTCTAAAAGACACTACATCATTAAATACAATTTATTTTTTAATTTGGCTGAATCGAAATTTTTAGAGTCTGAGTAGTAAGCATCTATAATATAGGTATAAATCAAATTTTGCCAAAAACCATTGAGCGATACACGACCGTTAAAAATTCACCACAAAATGACTCTTTCATTTTGGATTTAGTAGGATAAAATTTCCACAGGAGTTCAAATAATACACACATTCCAAATTTGGTTGAAATAAATTGAACGACGTGATCTGTAGGTGTCTTACATAAAAAAACAAATCATCCTCTTCTGTTATTCCAGTGATCTGCAACCATTGTGCGGTGAGAGGATCTTAATGTGCTGCGAAAATTTTTACAGATCATTAATTAAATTATTTTTGAATGAAGTCAAAGCACAATAAAAGTATTAAAATTAAATCTTTTAAATTGCTTATACGAGTATATCATTGTTATAATAAACGTATATATTATATAGTAAAAAATATATATGCATAAGCAAGCTTTTTTTTATCATCAAAATTTAGTGTGCCGCTGAAGTTTAATTATAGGTTCAAGTGTGCCATGAAATAAAAAAAGGTTGAAAAACATTGCTGTACTTCATTTTAGTCGGATTGTGCCAAAATTTATAGATAGCTAAAAGAATTATAAAGGACGTATATTTTAAATTTTGTTAAAAGTGGTTAAATGTTATCTATAAAGTTATTTATAGAGATCCTGCATTCTTCATTTTTGTCTCAATTATACAATTTTCAATTTTTTGACGTCTATTTTAATTTCAACACTTGAAACGAAAAAATGAGAGAGAAAAGCCAACAGATACAAAGCAATCATCAAACAACGCGCGACCAATCAAATTCTGTCGCAAGATATCAAGTGACACGATATTATACTAAAATTTGCTATAAAATGCATAATTATGCGACATTAATTTTGGAATTTTTATTATGACACTAACGATGGACAATAAGAAATTTCAAAATAAATAGCAACGTTCAGCAAGTTCGCGTAACTTATCAAACAATATAACAATCCTTTATAAAACGCATAATTGTGCGAAAACGTCTGAATTTTAAGAACGCAAACGATTAATGATAAAACATTTTTAGAAAGATTAGGTCCGCCCAACTTGATGTGTGTTTTTCAAACTGTTATAATTCTTTTAAACTTCAAGCTTTAAATTTTGCCAGTCTGTACCTTATTGAATATTTTCCCAAATATACTGTAAATGCTAAAAATATCTTAAAAAGAAAGCTACAGCAAGTTGAATTTCGGCTGACATGATTTCTAATAAGAGGCAGTAATTATTGTATTTGGCTTACGAGTTATTGTTTACTGCCATGCCTAGCGATATCACGTCACGTGACATCTCGCGACTAAATATAAGTCGTATGTTATCTCATGATCGTCTTTTATCTTAGCATTCTCTCGTGCGCAATTCGTTTCAATCGCTTAAAACAATGTTAGTCGCTAATATTCGGAAACAATTTATAAAACAAATACAATTTATTTCTCTATTATACGTACAGATACATTTATCTTTTAAAAATAAAAGTAAATAATTTCACAGATTCCAAATTCTGATATAATTACAACTTTCAATAATACATCATCATCTAACATGGACATTATTAGCTATCATTAGATTGCGCGAATTATCAAATTTTTCATGAGATATCGCATAGGAAGCACTATTATAACAAAATTTAAAGTGATTTTGGGATTTATTAGCAAAAGATGGGCATACGATTTTAAAATAACCGTAAAAAAATTAAATCGATTTTAAAAACTGTATTATAATAGATTCTAATAGGCCCCATCAATTTAATGTTCTTTATATCTTAATATTACAGTTACTTTTTATTCAATAACATCATCATTTTGGAATTTTTAGATTAAAAAAATTAAAATTTTCATGTAAATCTTTCCTTTATACCCATTTTTCATATAATTTATTGGTAATTAATAGTAATTTCATTTAAAACATTAATCACATACAAAACATAACGTAACAGATTCGCAATATCGTACTATACATTCTTTTAAAGTTGACAGAAAATTTTTAATTTCTTAGAAAAGGGAAATTTGAATTGTTTACTAAAGGGAAAACTGGAATAAACAGTGATTTATCTACATTTAAAATCTAGTATGGAGATTATAAGATATGCTATCCAGAAAGATGACAATTTTTAAAGTCTATTTTTTTAAATATTTACAGTACGTTCTACATGAAGTTGCTCTGGGATGTTTATCAAATATAATACATTAATCTTATTCGTAAATTTTTGGCTAATATATGACGAAATTCATTATCGAAAAATGTCTAACAAAATTTATCTTCGAAAACTGGAAATATAGAAATTTTTTCATATTTTCTCTAGTGAATTTGACCTAGATTTGGGAGAGAATTAAATCATTTCAGATTTCTTTAGAATTATTTTATCAATATAAATTAAAATTCGAATAATTAATAAATAATATAATTATTCATTTTAATTCTATTTCCCTCTTATTTTTCATCATTTCCCCCTTTTAAATAAAATTTCTGCTCAATAATTTCTCTTATGAACTTTACGCTATGTTCTGTACAGTTTAATAATAATTTCTAACAAACTCCTTTTGGTGTATTGATACTTTGCATCCACTTTTTTCATTTATTTAAAAAAATAATAGATAATTATCATAGAAAACCGGATAATTTCCTTGGGATAATTACATGCTTATTAATTAAACACATTTCATATGTAAAGGATTTATATAACTAGATTTATATTTAAAATAAAATTCGGATAAAGTTAAACGTGCCAGTAAAAATTTCTTACAGTTAAATTAGAGATTAATAATATCCTAAACTTGATTTCAAAATTCGCTCATTGAGGTTGAATATTAAAATGTCAGAATATCGCAATGTTTAAAAAGAAATCAGCCGATTTCAATGACATGTTGAAAACGTCTGAGCTCATAATACAAAAACGAAAATCTTTTCAAATGAAATTTTAAAACATGCTACATATAAATTATCAAATACAGTAGTATGAGAATAAATACTGTAAACAATGTAAAATAATTTAAATGAAAAAAAATGTCGAAAATATGCGTTGCCTATTTACTATTTGAACATCGAATTTAAAATAGAATATCGTATTTTATTTTCTTTTACATAAACTACCAAGAGCCTAAGGTTGATTAGTTGTCTGAAAATTCCGATAACAATTTAAACAAACTGTGTTCTTTAAATGTGAATTGAATATCAACATTGCTGAATATTCAATTATTCAATACTGTATCCTTTATATTTTTTTTATCATTCTAGCATATTACAGTATTAACTCTTGAATAATAATACTATTTACATATTACGTTTAGTGATAATGGTAGTCAATTTTTTTTTACTATTTTAGTATTAATAATTATTATTTAATTAATAAAAAAATTATTGACAATATTTCAAAAGTCATATAAACAGTAAAAATTTAGCCAAAATCATTCAGAAAATTGAAAAGTGTGTACTGTCAAATGCCTAATTTGCATAGGATATATTTATAATAATTTCATTGAACAAAAAAAAAAAAAATTAACATTTACATAGACTTCCCAATCAATCAGCCCTTATAGGACAGGTTCTCAGGCCAAATAAACGAATAGCCGGCTAATTCAAAAACATATGCAAAATAGCATTTACAGATAAATATACATAATGTTGTAAACATACATGTTTATTAAGAGATAAAAAATTTTAACATACATTTAGAGATTAAAAAAAAAAATCAGCAAGTCTTCATTTATCTGCCATTAACATAGTACTGCATATTAATGGCAGATAATTCATCTTGCTGTTTGATATAGCTCATCGCAATTTCAAGCATTTTTTTTACTCACTAATGACTTACTATATTAATTTTTTCTCCACTCATACTCTACGAAAATGTGATAGATTAAAGCGAAACAGGATAAGAGGGAAGCTATTGTATGCCCAATGAGAAAGAAATGCTTAACTTTTAATTAATTATAGCTTCAAGAATTTTTTTTGATAAGTTATGTAATAAAACGCCTATTAAATTGCATATATAATGTGAAATATGAACATCTATATGAAATAGAAGGAAATTATAAATTCATTTTAATTAATAATTTTCTATTTATATCTCATTTTCACTCAATATTTTGCTTATTTTTTTTATAAAACAAATGTTTAAAATTTGTTAATCTGCTAATACTTTATGAATATACAAAACAAATTTAACATTTTTCTAATTTTATTTCAATTATATATATATAATAAAATACATATTAGAAAAATCATGTATATGCTACCCACACTTCGTTTTTACGACTATATGATTATAATGAGTAAATTATTAGAAGATTTATTCAATCGATCATAAATAGCTTGTAGTAGGTATCATGGAGATAACACGGAGAGAGAGATATGCATTGAAACAGAAATTTGCTTAAACCTGATTACTGTTATTACTTAATGATTATTTAAATGATGATCGAATAATTAAAAAAAAAAAAAAATTCTTAAATATGGAATAAGGTAATGATCTGCAAATTTAAATCACTGTATATTTAGGTCATTTTTGTGTTATAATTTTCGTATTTAAAGAAAAAGTAATTTCCGATTTAAAAACATTTTTAATATCGATAAGTTTATATCAGAAAATTTGAATTATTGCTTATTTTATCATTTTTTAAAATCACGACTAATATATTATTTTGGGTGTGTAAAATATCAGAAAACATTATTACAAAAGAAGTTGTCAATATAAATATGAATTTCAGTTCACAATTATAAATGCAGAAAATATACAATAATAAGCAGTTGCGACAGCCCTAGATAAGTTATCAAGCTATATCAATTATGAAATCAATGTTTTCTCGCGGGTTATATATTGGTCTCCGTCTTTTTAGAAACGAAAAATCGTTTCTATAAAGTAATCTTCCTACAGAGATAGCTGAGAGATTATTAAGATTTTAAGCGATACTGCAATCATTATTGCGAAACATCTTTTTCCCCCATGATGCTTAGAATCGCGTATACACATTAATATAATTCCAACCAATGAAATTTTCCGTCACATAGCATTTCATCGACACTGCGCAAACTAATTGATGAAATGACAATAATGGATGTGATTATTTAACTAATTACACTATGCAATAATTAGAAACTTCGATAAGTGAATTAAAGAAACGAACTACTCTATCTTGGAGGAGAAAACAGTAAATATATAGAAGCATTCATTGAAAGAAATGTGGAATGAACTGTGCGTGCTATAACTAAGACGCGATATTAATATGATACTTTAAACAAACTTTTACAAAAAAAACACGAAATGCAAAGTAGCAATATTTATATTTGAAGCAAATAATATCAGTACTGTGCTGTCAAAAATAATGCCTAAAATTTAAATATGAATAAAGCACTTTATGTTTTATTTCACTTTTTTAAAATTGTGACAGCAATTCAAAAAATTTTAAATTCTTCTATTAAATTGGAAAATATGATGATAAATATTATATACTTAAATGCACAAAATTCTATTTCGATTGTCATTTATTGCTAAGGGTATTTAGAAAATGGGCGCACACTATAATGTCCTAAACGAGTATATTTTCAGCATTTTTTTTTTGCCGCGCGCCCCAACATATTTGTTTTGATGGTATCACGATCCAAATATTTATAAAGTATAACTTTTAAAAAACTTTTGAGCTATCGATTCGTGACCCATTAAAAATTTAATGTAACCCATAGATTGAGAAACGTCCTAAAAGATGAACATGTAGCGTCCTAATTCTGATCGATAAACAATTGAATATCTTACACAATACTGTATTTCGTTAAAGTCCTCCACTTGTAAAAACTTCAATGCCGACGAATTTCAACTGAAAGAATTTTCACAAAGCCACATTGTCAATTCTTTTGTTAAATTTTTTAATGAATAGATTATCCGATATATTCAAAATATTTTTAACTACCTTTAAAATACTCTATTATGAATGAAACTACGTTTTATTTCTTTCAAAACATGTTGTCTCGTCTGAAAGATAAGTAAAGCTATCACTTTACAAAGAGAATTTTTGAGATAAAAATTGTCTTCTTAAATATACTGCAACATCGACTTACAACAACGAAATTCTCTCTAGCAGTCTAGCAGAACAACCAGTCAGAAGCGACATTTACTCTGACGTCAAATAATGTGTCTAGGGAGACTATTTTTGTGAAGATTAGCATAGACCTCCAGGAGCATTTTGGTATGCTAGAAATATTTTGCTTTCAGTTAAGAGAACCCACTCTAATAAAAATATTTTGTTCCTTATTTCAATACAGAAAGACTTTATAAAATCTTTTACTCTGTCTAAATTTTCCGAATGTATTTAAACCATTGAAAATCATCATCCAATATGCAATTCTGTACAATCATCATTACAATGATGTCAAATATTGAAAACTTCTATTTTTCATTTTATTTTTTAAATGTGACTCTACTATCCTTTCCACTTCTAGAATTCACTTATATGAATGAATTGACTTCACAGTGTTAGTTGAGTGTACAGTTAATTTTTTTAATTCATGTAAAAATAAAATGCATATTTGGTTGAAATATATTGCAAACATATTGAAATTTTCTTTTAGAAACAAAACCATTGATCAGTAAAAAAAATGTGAAATTAACTGCAAATGACAAAATGAAAACTTAACGTTTTATTTCTCAATTTACGCAGAAATACTATATAAGTTATTTTTAATATTGCAGGAATGAATGTTTTATTTATAAAAAAAATCAATAATCTCAATCATAAATTTTATTTTAGCCAATCAACTATACATTGATCATTTTATAATAGAGAATTTTAATTCTATTATTGATATTTGTTATAAAAACTAATAAATAATTTTATTAAAAAAGAAAATTAATACTAAGAATCAGGATCCTATTGTATTTATTTTTTACTTTATTAATACTAATTAAAGAAAATAAATACAGTAGGCTCCTGATTAATCAGCCCATATCGGAATGGTTTCAAGCTGGATAAAAGAATGATCAGTTAATCCCAAAGCACATGCAAAATACCATTTCTTCTTTTCTGTTTATATGGAGGGTGTAGCCACCGCTTTGTTCTCTGAGATGTATAAATTGATGATTATAGTCGATGTGTAGCTTAAATATATCTGGAAATATTTCCAGTATTTTGTGGCCAGTAGAGAGTTGCCAGGTTAGTAATCATCCAGATGTTGATGCCTAAATTTGTGCTCAAACGGGTACGATAAGGAGCATATTGTACACATTCTGTCCAGAAGTTATAGGTTATAAATTAGATTGTATAGAAATGTTTATTAAACATTTACTTAGATAAAAGATCAATAATTTTCATTTAATTTTTTGAATTAAATTTGTTTTTTGAAGCAAATTCATGTCATCTTTTTCACTAATAGTATATCAATGGAAGATGAATTATCAATATCTTGCTATTCAGTATATCTTATCACAGTATCAAATGTTTTCTTTCCTTCCAAATAACTTATGCTTTTTCATTTTTATCTTTTTTCATAGCTCAATGAAAATGTGTCTGATTAACGTAAGACTAAATAAGAGGGAGTCTACTATATATTTTAAATATATCTATACAATATAGCAAATGTACCAATATATATTTAAGAAAATAGACTAATTAAAATATATTAATTAATAATAAATACAAAAAACTTATAATTTAAAAATTCCCTTTAATTGACTGTTTATCAATCATCAATCACTATATACTGTATTAGGATTTGAAATGCCTTTTAGAAATGTATTCTGAAAATTTTTTATAATCAACTAACTGCATATCCATAGTAATATTTAAATGCAAAATATAAAATGCAAATTAATTGATATATAATCCATATAGAAATAATCCTCTAAAAATCAGGGTTGCAGAGTCGGATAGTAAATGATTCGACTCCACCTTTTAAAAAAAATTCGACTCCACTTGTCAAAAAAAAATCCAACTCCGACTCCACCTTTTAAAAAAAATCCAACTCCGACTCCCTAAAATTTGTAAGATCTTAAAAGTTGTTTGGAAGTTTTTTGCATATTTGGTCTGCTTAATAGTGCTTTGAATTACCTCAATTTTTACAGATAAAAAATATTTATTATTTTTTAAACTTTACTGCATAAAATTTCTTGAAAATTTTTGTTCTAATTGATTTATAATGAAAAACCAGAATGTATTTTTTCATAAGATGTTTGGAAAACTTTTTACCAGAATCAGTAATAAAGATGTTTTTTCATTAATTTCTATGAATTTATTCCTCTCTTCCAGTTATCAATTACAGTTTACTAAATTCATTGGTTAAACTATTCAGATTATTCAATAAATTACTGTATATACTTGAATATAAACTGATCCGTGTATAAGCCGACTCCCAACTTCAGTGTTTGAAAATCGGTAAAAATGTGAAACCTGTGTATAAGCCTACTCCCAACTTTAGCATATAAAATTTGATAAAAATTTGAAACTGATAAATTATGTGATCTTTGATTTTTAATTATCGAGGTATTAATGCCATTTACCAAAATAAATATTTTATTGGAACTTTAAATATATACATATAAAATCAAAAATATTTTTTATTTTAAGAAACATTTTTGGTTTATCATCAGCTTATCAATATAGTAAAAATGAAATATAGAACACAAAAACATTGAACAAAATTTAAATATTCTTAGTATTTACCATTTTAGAAATATAAATTACAAAACAAATTATTTTAATTAAAATAATTAAAATATTTGCATTAAATTAAAAATATTAAATAAATTATCGCTAAATTAATACTATTTTAATACAAATGTGTAATAAAACAAAACTGCTTAAGCCTAAATACATATCAAATATTTTTACTTATATATTATCTGCCATGATAGAAATATTAACATTTGCTTGGTTATTAATGACTGGATTTTGTTTCAATCTCTGTATAATATATAAAGTTTCTTTTAATGAAGCATCTTTGAAATTGCTAAAAGTTTTTAAGATTCTAGCTTCTTCCTATTTGATTTATATATAAAAGAGAGGTTTGTTCTCACAATATCATGCTATTGTTTCTTAAGTCTATCTCTAAGGTTTCTACATATACTTCTATATATTTTTCTGCTCTGTTCAGAGTTTTATTAAAAATTGGAATGATATATACAAGATTGATTACTCTAATTATACTGCTGTTTGTTTCCAGACTAACTTTAAGTTTTTTTGCTACAATTTTTACTGATTTTAATATAGTCTATCATATAGCATTTTCATAAACCTTTTGAAATGTAATTTGTTCACCATTAATGCTATCTCATAAAAATACTAACTTCTTCACCAGTCCAAAATGCCTTATTTATATCTATATTCATCTTTTACTCTATTACAAATGCTTTATATATCAACACAACTGAAATTAAAGTCTGAATAATTTCAGGATAAGAATTCTATTATCAGTTTCTGGGAATTCTTGATTAATCAATATACTGATGGCTTTTGAAATTCCAAAAACTTCCAACATTAATAGTTATTACTGCATTACTTCCATTACTTTTATTGTATGGCATTTTATTATTTCAAGTACAGTTGAAGCCAGTTATTAGGTAGTTGGAGAGTTGGATATAAGGGAAATCCAAATATAAGTGACAAACGCACCCATCCCAGCAAAAATCCTATGTTTTGTGTGTATTTTTCATCGGATATAGTGGATTCGGATATAATGGAAAATTCGGCTATAAGGGAGATAATTTTTCATTTTTCTGTACTCTTCCTTGTGTTGACCTACTTTTCATCCTGCTTTACCTTGGCTGGCCATCAGTATAATTTATTTAAAAATAATAAAATCATCATAAAAAGCTAATTTGTTGCTTTTTGTATTAATAATTTAAAAATTAATGAGTACAAATTAAATTAAAATTGTAGTTCCACTAAAAAGACAAAATTCGCAGGTGGTGCTGTACTCTAAAAATGGCGCCACCTAATAATTTGTTATATAAGTTCGTAGAAGTTTTAGAGTTATACTTCAGTAACTCAAGAAGAAGAAGAGTTATACTCCAAGTTTATGAGATTAAATGACAGGATTTCCACTCATTTATATGAACAGGTAATATCTAGTGTTAATTATTTCCCATTTTATATATACTGCAGTTCAATACAAGATCCATATCTGGTAATTGAATAATTACACAACTCAAATAACCAATATTAAAACCGAAATAACAATCATAGTTGAAAAATCTTCAATGTTTACTTTGCCCACCCAATGACGCGCCAATTTGTTGCGCATTCAGATATAAGGGACAAAAAGTGAAGGTCCCCTCGATTTCCTTATAAGCGGCTTCAACTGTATATAATATATAACCCATTTTATCCTTCTTTCAGTAGCTTCTTTGACACTTAGGAGTTCATATTTCAATTTATGCTTATTTACAGAAATGTTCTACTTTTTTTTCTGATGATATTCACTTTCTCTGTGTGGCTGAAGAGAGACAATCCAACCCAAAAGTATTGCTACATCTATAATTTTCTTTAAAGGTTCTGATAAGCTAGTCAAGATTGTGTTTTATTATTGTTAAGGATCTAATCAATTCAGTTTATTAAATACGTGCTCTTCTCTAGATATGAACATTCATACTTACAAATATGAAATTTCAAAAACTTTTCAATAATTTTAAACAAATATAGCAGGCTGCTCAAGCAAGCAATATTATGTAAAATTACACAGTTAGTTAACATATTACAGCAGTGAGATTCGCTTCATTTTCATTTCAAGATTGTGGCAATTACACCAAAAATCTCTCATTTTATAATTGGAACTGTTTGTTCAAATCTGTGAAATATGAAACTTCTAATTGGTCCAATTGTGAAATATAACAATGGTATGGTTACAAAACACAATGTATAAAGTTATTTCCATATATTTAGAGGCCAAATAACAGTAGTATCTAAATTACAAACAAAACTTATGTATGAATTATGTTCATAACTCAAGGATCATGTGTATAGCAAATGATGATACCAAATATTACAAAGCCATACAGTATTATCAATAAAAAAAAATCAAAAGATTAATAACAAAAAAATAGTTTTTAAAGGTGTAAACTACATATTTCTATGACTTAGAAACAATAAACCAAAAATTAATGTGAATAGACATCCTTGATTTTAAATTTCTTCTGGCTATCCCTATATAGAATTGTTCTACATTGTTATGGTTTTTTATTAGTGAGATCATGTAGACTCCATTCTTTAGACCTTGGTTATATTTGTCTGTCATTTCTTAAACTCCCAAATATTGTTTGGTTCTCTTTTATATGCCATCCTTTTGTTTTGCTGTTTAGCAGCTTTTAATTGTTTTCATATCAGCCATTATTGCTGGTACCACATATTCTGCTCTTGTTTGTTCATTGCTCATGTCTCTTACTATTTCGTTATTATTATTATCATTATTTGCTCTCTCATATATGTTCCTTACTTTTCTATATATGCCCTTTTATGAAATTGATTCTTTCTTTCTCTTATCTTCTTCTATGCAGTGTGTAAAATTCCTTCTGAAGAAGATGCAGAATGTTGCATTAAATGACCTGTACACCTATAAATGTGCAGCATTCCATGCCTTTTTCAGAAGGATTTTTAAACACTGCATAGAAGAAGGTGAGAGAAAGAAAGAATAAAAAAGGATTATAGACTATGGAAAAAAGCGTGGGTATTTGGTCAATTTCATGAAGGGCATATATAGAAGAGTAAGGAACATATATGAGAGAATAAATAATGGTAATAATAATAATAATGAAATAGAAAGAGACATGAGCAATGAACAAACAAGATCAGAATATGTAGTCCTACCAGCGACAATGGCCAATATGAAAACAACTGAAAAAGCTACTAAAGAGTAAAACAAAAGGATGGCATATAAAAGAGAACCAACAATATTTGAAGATTAAGAAATGACAAAGACAAATACAATCAAGGTATAAAGAGTAGAGTCTATTAGATTCTTGAATATATTAGATACCTGTCATTAACTATATTTATACACAATAAAAATGAATTATATACAGGATGCACTGAAAGTAACTTTAAAAAAAGATTAAAGAAATGATTAATTGAATCTTAAACATTGGAAAACTAGTACCAAACTGTATCAAAGCAATAGAACAAGATATATCAATAAATTGGATGAATGCTAGAATAATCAAAAACTCACAAAAAGGTATACTCGAACACATCATTGAAGTAATATGGATAAATGAAAAATCTAAAAAACATCCTAATCAATAAAAATATCCTAAATACAATGTACTTTTTCCTTAGTTGTATTTATAAGACATTGATGCTCATATATGATGTCATTTCCTGTTTTATCTGAAATTTATGTGATCAATGATTTTATTTTCATAATTAATATCCAATCAATTTGCTCTTTAATATAATATTTTGATTTACTGTCAATATTTTAACATTTTATTGTAATCTCATTTTTTATTTTTAATCTTAATTTATATGTATTTTTATTTTACACTTTTTATTGTAAAATTAACTATTTTTCATATCAACCTTAGTCTTTCTGACTTATATTTTATTATGAATATTATTCTCTGTACTTTGATCCTGTATTTTTTCTTTAATTTTGTAATATGAAACTGATCACTATATATCTGTTAATGATCTAGTCTATAACTATATAGCTGATGATGACTTTGTGAAAACCTAAAAACATTATTGTTCCAAATAAAATTTTCCTGTGAAAAGTTGTTTTACTGTTGTTGTTATAATATAAATTTTGACTGATTTTTTGCATATTATTTGTTTTATTTATTATATATGTTACAGGACAAACCCGAATTCAGGAAATACTAGAATTTCCTAGTCAAAACGAGAATGTCCTAACGCTGGTTGGACGTTCTAGTATTTCCTAGGCTGAACTCAAAATGCCGAATATTTCTTATTCAAAGTCCGGAATTTCTAGTTTTTCCTAGTCAAAACCCAAAGTGGCAAACAGTTAAAACAAAAGTCTTCATTTCTCATGTATTCCCGCTCAGAGTTCGATATTTGCCAGTAGAAATTTCTTTCTTTAAACTAATCTCATTGAGGAAGGCTGCAACTTGCATCAGTGGAAGTACACAGGACTAAACCCGCTTTCAATGCACGAAACATTGTGTATCTAAATTATGTTTGTGCAAGAAGAATAACATTTGTGTAATTCTAAATGCCACAAAAATCTATTTTGCAAAAATAAATAAGATGTACCTAGTTTTGTTTTTTATTTTTGTATTTACGGTAATACCATGAATACAAAAAATGTTGATTAGTTAATTAAAAACATGAATTGATTAAAAACATTATAATAGTACTGTGAATACAAAAAATGTTGATTAGTTAATTAAAAACATGAATTGATTAAAAACATTATAATAATGAATATTTTTATTACTTGACAGGAAATAACAATTTCATTGTTATTTTCTAGAGAGAAAATGAAATAAGACAAATTGAAAACATAGCTAACTCTCATTTATTATTACATGATTAAGTTTAAAGAACTGAAATTGCCAATTTTTTTATTTTTATGGATAAATATATTAATATTTTTATTAGTCGAAGTTCAACATAAAATACGAAGTAAAATATTTTAAAAGTTTTGATAAATACAACTAGGTAATTCTTATTTATTCCTGGGTTTTGACTAGGAAAAACTAGAACGTCCGACCAGCGTTAGGACGTTCTCGTTTTGACTAGGAAATTCTAGTATTTCCTGAATTCGGATTTGTCCTGTAACATATATAATGAAATTTAATCAGCAAACTCAAGTTATAAGTTTTTAATTTGTATATGTAATTCATATTCTTCTGTAAATATTAATTATATTTGATCTAATTCATTAAAAAACTATTGTTACCTAAAATTTATTAATTTCTCTAATTTATTAACTTATTGTTTATTTACATTACATTTTTAATATTATTTGCGATAATTTTATATTAAATATAATATTGAATATAAAAAATTAATAGAATTTGTATTTTCTTATTATAGGGTGAGAATGTTCCATTTTTAAAATCTCATATCTTGGAAGTTGCTGTAATGTCAGTTCTTGGAGGTATTGATAAAAGAATTCGACTTGGAGGAAATGTTCTTCATGATAGTACAGGGATAGGAACAGTAGCAAAAATATCTCCAAATGGGAAAATATCAGTACATAATCATAATCATCATTCTGTTGTCAGATTTACTCTTAATCAACTGAACTTGGTAAGGACTTTTTTGCAATACATTATGAAGTAATAAAATTAAATTTGTTATAAATTATTCGTGTTTAAATTAAGAAGAAATCTCAATTCTTTATTGAATTTCTTGAAATCAATTTAATTATAAATGAAAAATTCACTTAATTACCGTAAATGATTGCAATATCTATGGTAATATATAATCCATATAATTAAAGAATAAGCTAGAAGAAAACAAAATTAATGCACTGTTGCATATAATTTTACATAAATTAAAAATAATCACTATAAGCAGAAATATAATAATTTATTAGGACAAAAACATTTCCTTTGTCCTTCTATAGCCCTCCTCTGTTGTATCTAATCCATATGTATTCTATTACTGCATCAACATCTGATGTAATTGTTCCACAATGACTTAGAAAATGAACATTCCACTTATGACTCAGTGAAGATATGATATATCTATATCATTAGGAATAGGCTCAAAATTTTCATGTTTATATCATCCTGTTGCACTCAAAGTTACAAGATTTATAATTACACATATGAATTTTTAATAAGATAACTTGTGCCTATTTCTAATGATATAGATGTAATTTTAATTTGATTATGTTATGTTAAATGTAACAATTGAAGGAAGATATCAGAATAGTAAGAGCATTACTGTCTGGTTATTATTAATTAATAATATATAAATATATTCTTGCTTCAATTCTTTTTTTATTCAATGTAAGAAAATATTATTATATAATTCCTATTAATGCAACCAAATTTTTTATCATCATAATATCAGAATAATTTTTAATAGTTTAATTTTGATTAATTTTAATATTCCTATAAATAAATCCCACTTATAATATAATAATCATTATATATTTATTGTGTTTGAAATTAGTCAGCATTCTTCCAAATTCCAGACTGCAATTTATAGATCTTTAATAGTCATCTAATAAGAATATCATGACAAAGTAAGAGTATCATGCTAAGAAATTTGGTTACATTAATATATATTCAAAGTATTTTGATAATTAACTAACAAATTTCTAAAAAAACTGCTAAAAGCCAAATCTAATTATTACCTAAATTCTGTTAGGAAGTACTTAAAGCAATAGGATAAAAACAAAGTTTACTTGACCAGAGTATTTTCAGTTACAACATAATCATTTTCAGTGGTTCTGACATTTAAAACTTATACTTCTATTTGACTTTAAATGATACTTCAGAATCATTTAAAGTCAAATAGCCATGAAAGTTAGCTCTAGAATTGAAGAATATATATTCTATAATTTTATATAGTAAGCACTAAAATAATACTTTCAAACATTATGTCCTGAAGAAATTCTAAATGTGCTACAAAATATTTTTGAAATAAGAATAAAATAAATATTTATTTGCTTAAATTTCATTGACTTTTTTTCCTCTTTTTGATATCCTAATATAAAATGATGAAAAATTATGTGAATATTATTATAAATATTGAATAAAATTACAATATTTACTGTAAAATCATCAAATAGCTCAAGACTGCAGAAGTTATTTAATTTGACTAACATTTCAATCCTCCTTTGGGGCTATCCTCAGGTCTAATTCTGACAGTCTGGCATGAAGTGCTGAATATACCATTTAAAAGAGCATCTCTTAAGCTACAGGAGGGAATTGTTCAAAATTCCCATGCTAGATACAGGTGGCATTATACCCATGACAACACGGCAACCATGTTGGAAGAGAATAAGATCAAAAGAACAGTGGTCTGTTGTGTGGTTTTTGTGGGCAAAAGGACATTTGCAAAGATCTTGTTCCTGTGTATGGGCAGCATACACTATCATGACAAGCATGTACAACTGGTTGTATGCAGTTATCAACTGGATCAGTCTGTGGAGATTGCAACTGCCACAACTATGGAGTGTATTGAGGCAATGATTCACACTAACAGGAGAAACACCATCAATATAGTGGCAAGTGAGGTAGGGTGCCTACATGGTTTGATCTATAGCATTTTGCATGATCATCTGAAATTCCATAAAGTGTGTACACACATGGTGCTGAAACAATTGTCAGAGAAACAAAAACTGCCATGCAGGCCTGTCCTTAAAACATCTGCTTCAGTATGCCATGGAAAGACAAGATATGTTGACTTGAATTGTCAAGAGTGATGACTCATGGATGCACCACTATCAATTGAATTCAAGAAGGTTTCCATACTTTAGAAACTTCCCCAATCACTGGTGGCAAAAAATTCAAGATAATATATTTGGTTATTAAGGTCATGTTGATTGTTTTTTGGTATGCAGAGAGGGTTCTGATGGCCCATTTCCAACTAAAGGGCACCAGTGTCAATGCAATCTCGTATTGTGAGGTGTTAGGCAAATCCTGTGATGCAATTCACTGGAAACATCCAGGTCTGCTGTTTCACAGCATCCATCATGATAAAACCAGACCACATACAGCCAAACTGATGTTGGCAGAGATGGAAAAACTATAGTGTTAAGTGCTGGAATCTACCCTACAGTCTGGACCTTGCACCCAGAACTTCCATTTGTTTGGTCCTTTGACAACACATGTAGTGGGAAGTGCTGGAATCCACCCTACAGTCTGGACCTTGCACCCAGAACTTCCATTTGTTTGGTCCTTTGACAACACATTTGGTGGGCCAACATTTCAGTGACAATGGAGAGGTTGAACAGGAGGTTTGCCTGTGGCAGTGACTGTAGCCAAAAGAGTTCTATGCTGCAGGATTCCAGCGACTCATACAGTTCTGGTACAAATGTGTAAATATAGAGGGGATTATGTGGAAAAATGAATGGTGGTTCCACATGGGTATTTCTTATGGTTTCTATGGTATCAACTTTTATAACTTACTGACTCTTTCTCGTATTTTTCCTTTAAATAACCTATTATTTTCTAATGAATTTTATATGGATCTAATGCAGGGCTGCCAAGAGGGGAGTGAAATCTGAGACTTTTATCACAGGCCTGGCATTGAAAAGGGCCCGACTGTCAAGCCCTGATGTGCCACATCATGTGTCTGATAGTTCGTAGGCTGCCACCAGAATGCACTGTCTACTACCCAAAGCAGTCGTGCCAAAATAAACTATTTTATATATAACTCTGGCATTGAAAAGGGCCCGACTGTCAAGCCCTGACGTGCCACATCATGTGTCTGATAGTTCGTAGGCTGCCGCCAGAATGCACTGTCTACTACCCAAAGCAGTCGTGCCAAAATAAACTATTTTATATATAACAGTATTTTGATAGGATGAAGATTTTGTGATTGTAAAGTGTGCAATTATATAGTGTTGGCCATGTATGATATGTAATGTAGTGAATTTTGAATTTATTGTACACTTTTTAAAATAAATGTTTAATGTTGGCCATGTGTGATATGTAATGTAGTGAATTTTGAATTTATTGTACACTTTTTAAAATAAATGTTTAATGTTTTATATGACTTTTATTGAATTTTTTAAGTGGGACGCTGATCACAGACTTGTCACGAGCCTGAAAATTTCTCTCAGTGGGCCTGATCTAATGTCATTTATTTGGCTAACTGCACCATTAGCTATCAAAAGTGGAATACATTGATAGATTGCTATGCATAATATAAATAATGCTGATAGTTTCAATTAAAGTTGCTAAATTCAAGTGTTTTCAAAAACTTGAATTTGCAAGCTGACATGTAGGAAAACATGTAAAAAAACTCAAATTACTCAATATTTATTAATTCATTATATTTCATAGTTCACTAATCATCAGTCAATATAACTATGGCTATAATGAATGGTTTATGCTTTACATTATTTTATGATGCTGAAATTTCCTGGATCAAACTATGCCAAATGAACTATTTTACAAGTAATCTGTTTAGATATTGTTTTATTCATAAAAACAAAAATATTGTGCAAAAGTCATTTGTAAAAAAGCCTCAATAATATAAGAAATCTAGTAAATAATAATTAATAACATGCAAAACCATTATATAAAAGAAAAAAGTATTTGATAAAACCAACAAGTGTCCAATTAATAACAATTATGTCAAAAGACTTAACTGTAAAAATTAATACAGAAAATATTGTGATGTCACTATTTCTCAATCTGGCATTTCTACCAATATATGTGCACAGCTGATAGACAAGAAACCAGCATGGTTATCAGTTGTGATACATATAATTGTAGCTTGTAACTTGTAGTTGTAACTTGTTTGTGGTAAAAGTTTGGATTTTTTCGAATACCAAGGGAACAAAAAAAAAGCCTGACTAAAAGCTATTAGAAGGGTTATCAAAGATTTTAATGGAAAAATAAAAGTCTGAATTCCTGCAGAACATGAAAAAATTTGTGGTAAACACTTTATAACAGGTTAGCTCACTTCAATAAAACTTATTGTTATGTCCCTTTATTTGACTTAAAAATTTTGATTTCATCTATTAGTTTCTTTATAAATTTATTTTTTTAACATTCAAGCTTTAAAAATTAATTTAAATTTACAAAAGCATAATTTAACAGTTGAATTTAGCAGACTAAGAGATTTGAAATAAAATTCTTTAATCATTTTAATTAAATTATTATATTAGTAATGAAACATGATTTTAAAAAATAAAATCTTTAAAATAAAATAAAACTAATTTAACTTTAATTGCAAATCATTTTTCATACTTTTCATTCAATATTTGTTTTTATGTATTATGAATATTTACATATTTAAGATTTAATCTTTAAAATACAATAAAAAGTCAAGCAATCATGAAATCTGATTTTTAAACTAAGTGATAGTTATATAAAAAGTCATTTTATACTTTTTAAAATTTAAATTAAAGTTTTAATTGCATTGCAATAGGTAAATCCAGCAACATTCCCAATTATCCTGACTATACATCATTGATTTTCAAGAAAAATTGGAATTATAATAGGAAAGGCAATAAAAAAGTTTTTTAAACAGCATAAAGCAAGAATTTAATAAAAACATCATCCATCAGTTCCATTCTAAACATCATGTGGTTTGTCTATCAGTAGACAAACCACCTACAACTCATTTAAAAATAAATCAAAATATGAGAGCAAAAAAATTAACTATAATATAAAAACATTAAAAAAATATTCAAATAATTTAAATTCTTTTCAATAAAGTTTAAATCATATCATCTCAAAATGGTGGTCTTGGATTGATGTCATTCTGCAAGCAATAACTTTCAGGTTCACAGTATACTGCCAAGGAATAAATATGTTTATATTAATTTATTATGTTATTTTATATTTTCTATTGCTTGTCATAAATTGAATTATATAAAAAAGTTTCCATTCATGGTTTGTGTTTTTGTTTTTATCATTTTCTACTTTTAAATTATTTTTAATATAGTTTAAGCCAGTAATTTCAAACATTTAGCTTTCAGCATTCTTCAAAGCAAACATACCACTGCTATGAATATTTTTAACAATAATATATTGAATATAAATTAATATTTTTAACAATAATATGTTTTATATAAATTAAACAATTGTTATAGGATAATACTGTACAGTAAAACTTTGTTAATTCAAATAATAAATTAAATAAACTTAATTTATTTTATTTTATTTACTTACAAAATATATCTAATTTTTTCAAATTTCATTTTCCTATAAAAGAGCTATTGTTTAAAATGTAAACAGTTTGGAATGGAACTGATTTAAATGTTTTGAATGCAGTTCTCTCAATATTGCTTTGTACTTTAAGTGACTTTTTTTAATATTACATTGTCTATTATGTAGCATTCTTCAAAGACTTAATTTTACACTTCTTAAATTATATTATATAATCTTTTAAACTAATGATATTTGAATTTTCAGAAATATACTTTTTAATTAAAGTGCTTTAATTTTTATTTAATAATAACCTTTATATATGGTATTTTATGTTTCATAAAAACCATAAAATTTAAAATTTGATATTATTGTTTCATAAAATTTAAATATAACATTAAGGAACTATTACAGAATTTCATTTTCATTATTATTGGCAGGCTCCACAAATAGAATTTAAACTTGAGAAACTACCTAAAACAGAAGAGCTAATAAGCATTTGGACACACATGATCAGTTTAGCTGGAACATCAACTTTTAAATCTGAAGAAGATATCAAAACTTCAACCCACAGAATGACATCATTGAATATTGAAGGTTTGCCTTATTTAGTATGTTGTTATTTTTATTAGTCAATCTTATGAAAGTAATGAGGTTACTTTCTATTTTCCTATGAAAGTAATTTGTATTTAATCTGTTGCAAGCTATTGATTTAATATGCTGCTGAAGATCATTTACTATCAAAGGCTACGGATGTGATATGCTGTGCTTGGCAGAGACAAACAATAGAATTTTAAAACTATAATTTAGCCTGTTCTAATTGGTTTACTGCAGTTGTGTTAAGGGTTTTCCAAAATGACTATAATTAGTTTTTGATGAATTATATAAACAAATAAAAAATGTTTTCTGATTAAATTTTTTTATTTTATAACATTTTTATGAAAATTTATTTGATTGAATATTTTTCAGAAAATGATTTTTTGCTCTCCCTCTTTCTCCATATTCTAGATTACTGTATTCATGTTGTTTGGATTATATATTGAAATAAAGTTAATTACTGAAATTTTTTGCAAAAATTAATTTTTTATAAGATGAACTATAAAATCTTAAAATTTAGAAAAATATTATAGATTAAAAAATTTAAATTTTTTTTTAAAAAAAAATTTTTTATAAGATGAACTATAAAATCTTAAAATTTAAAAAAATATTATAATGTCAAAATATTGCTTAATTCCATTAAAATAGGCAATATTTTTTTATTAATTTTTCATTTTTTTTTATTTCATTGTCACTAAATTTTTTAAAAAAAGAGAAAATACTAATTTAAACAAAGATTTGCCATTAAAATAGGCATCAAACTTTTATTGTTTTATTGCAGCCACTCTTTTCCTCCACTTTTCCCTGCCAAGTCTATAACACTTTAGAAATGTAGTGAGATAAGTGAGGCCTATCTAAACTATCTGGAGTCAGTTAGAACAAATTAAAGAATATTATAGTTGCTTATAGTGTTTCCGGGCGAGAATTCCCTCCCGCCCGTTCCCAGGAATTTTTTTTGTTTTCCCGTTCCCGAATCCCGAGAAAAATTTCTCGGGAAATCAGGAAAAGGCGAGAATTCCCTCCCGCCCGTTCCCAGGAATTTTTTTTGTTTTCCAATTCCCGAATCCCGAGAAAAATTTCTCGGGAAATCAGGAAAATCGGCTCCTTGATCCAGTAATACCCATAATGGGAAATCAATATACTACTCACAATATCTTTTAAATAATTTTCCTATTTATCTCTATCTAAAGTTACATTGTGTTACAATATTACACGCCACCAGAAATAAATTTCTTTTTTAGAGAATATCCGCAAGGATAAACAAATCTCATTGAGGAAGGCTGCATCTTTCACCAGTAGAAGTATACAGGGGTAAATCCGCTTTCAATGCACGAAACATTGCACATCTAAATTATGTTTTTGTGCAAAAAAAAAAATAACATTTCGTGTAATTCTAAATGCCACAAAAGTCTACTTTACAAAAATAAATAAGAATTACCTAGTTGTGTTTTTTATTTTTGTATTTACAGTAGTACTGTGAATACAAAAAATGTTGATTAGTTAATTAAAAACATGAATTGATTAAAAACATTATAATAATGAATATTTTTATTACTTGACAGGAAATAACAATTTCATTGTTATTTTCTAGAGAGAAAATGAAATAAGACAAATTGAAAACATAGCTAACTCTCATTTATTATTACATGGTTGAGTTTAATGAACTGAAATTGCCAATTTTTTTATTTTTATGGATAAATATTTGATTAAAAACATAAATAATTTAATATTTACCCATAAATATTTTAATATTAGGTTGATGCATACTTCCGTAGCGTTTTAAATATAGGTTTGTTAAGTTTGTTTGTATATTTTATTTTGATGTTTATATTTGTGTAATAATTCAGAAATTTTTCCTTATGTAACTTATATAATTGATATATTTATGAACAGGAATTAATTTTGTAATATAATATGTAAAATTACATCATTAAATATTAATCAAAATTTTTTTTATCACAACATAAAAAATTGAAATTTTATGAATATTTGGAAATTATAAATGATAATATCCTTATTAATGTATCCTAACTGATAATGATAAATTAATTTTCTCAATGTTTACTTTAGGAAATTAAAATTCAATAAAAACTATTTAAACTACTGCATTTGTTGATTATTAAATAAATTAAGTCTATATTAACAGCACTTTCTACAGTAAACATTCCAAAGAACAACTTTATTATTTAGAAACATTTTCGGTACTTAGTACCATCATCAGCTAAACAAACTATAAGAAAAATATCTATAATAAAATTGTAGATTCTAGAATTTCTATAAATAATTTAGTTTAGTTTTTATAGATATTTTTCTTATAGTTTGTTTAGCTGATGATGATACTGAGTACTGAAAACGTTTCTAAATAATAAAGTTGTTCTTTTGAAGTTTTTTTACCATGACTGATAATGATGATAAAAAATAAATTTCAAATATTTGCCAAGGACTAACTAAAAATCTGTTCCAAATATTTTATCTGTTAAACCTAAAATTTTGTTAAAGTGGGGACTTTTAAACATAGGTTCTACTGTATTATCAATAAAACTTTCATAAAAAATTGTTTGTTCACTATAATAATGTTAGACTTGGAATCATCTTTAGAGATATAACTGCTATAGTCTACATTTTAGTGTATATTTTTTATTAAGAGTAAAATTAAATAATTACACTAATGGCATCAAAAGCATATTATTTACTTACTGCAAATACTTTAAATAAATAATTTGATTATAAAATGAGAAATTCAAGTATATTGCAAAGTTACTCATTAAACAAAACAACTAATCTAAAAATAACTGAAACCTTGCTTCAGAATTAGACTAATGCAAAAATAATTTTATTAATAATTAATTTAAACTGAAAGTACTAGATCTTATTAAATAAATTAATGATTAATTAAACTTGAAAAAAATATAATTGCCAAAAATATTTGTTTTTTTAATAATAAACTATATATCCGTTGATTAAATGCTGTTTTATGTTTTTACTTGTAAAATTTGATGCTTTTTGAGTTAACAAAATTCCTACTTAAACTAATGAGCCATGACAGTTACTAATAACATGACTAAATGTAGTGGCAAAATTGTCAAGAAAATATAAATGTGCTATTACAGAAATTTTTTTGGATTCTCCAATGAAAAATGTAAATTGTTTAACAGCCCATTAAACAATCCCAATTACCTGCTTATTCAGCTTTGCAAAAAATGTAAGGTATTAAAAACCATATATTTTAAGAAATGCACCCAAGAAATATATTATGGAATAAAAACATTTTGTAATATTTCAAAATTGAGAAAGTTGTTATTGTGGGATAGTTTACTAGTGATAGTGTATTTTCATTCTCCTAAAATAATCATTTTTAAATTTTATATAAAAACTATCTCAAACTTACATAAATATAACAATACATATATCTGTACTAATGTAAAAAATTCTCTTTCTTACATGAAAAATATAATGGTTAAAACAGAAATGCAGAGATACAAGCATTTTTTTCTTAATATTATCATATATTATATGTACATTTGCTTTATATGTTTATTAAGTTCGTTTTAGTTAACAAATTGGGCATGGACTCAGACCTATTCTGAAAATCTGGAGGTGTGAGACATGGAATTGAATCTGGAGCCTCCAAGATGGCAAGTGACTGCTTTATTACACAACTTATGTGCTTATTCTTTAATGTAACTATTTTTCATGTTGCATCTTTCTGACCTATTAGTATTGTATAGGATATGCTCTAATATACATGTCTTGACTTATGTAGGGTTATAGGACCTTAAATAAAATTAAAATGCAGGAGTGCTTTTGGGCTGGACTGTCCCTCTTCAGCTGCACAAAGAAAGTGCATTCTCTGTGCAACTGAAGAGGGGCAGTCCAGCCCAAAAGCACTCCTGCATTTTAATTTTACTTAAGGTCCTATAAGCTAGTTTAGATTTTGTTTTATTTAATTTGAGACCTAGTTGTCAATTTGGTCTATGTAGGGTTTCACAAAACAATCTATTTATGTAAGTCAATGGACTCTGTGTCCATCTTTTAATGTTTTCTTTATAACAATTATTACATATATATATATTATTATTTTAATGTTCTAATGTTTTATTTTACATATTAAAAGATATAGTTATATATCCTCTGATTCATTGAACAAGCTTTCAGATTTAATGGACTGAACATATTAAGAAATACTATATTCTAATTAAAACTAACTAGGAAAATATCAGGCTGCTGGATGGCTGAGTGATAACGTTGTTGGCATGCCATGCTAGAGGACCCAGGTTTGCATCCCAGGTCTGATATCCACTGAAAAGTTTTTTTGGGTTGTGGGCCCAGCAGTGCAATTCATATCATTTAACATCTGGCCCCCTCCACGGGTGTGGGTGCAGCCCATGGTTGGAACTGGCCCCCGAGTGATAACGTTGTTGGCATGCCATGCTAGAGGACCCAGGTCTGATATCCACTGAAAAGTTTTTTGGGTTGTGGGCCCAGCAGTGCAATTCACATCATTTAACATCTGGCCCCCTCCACGGGTGTGGGTGCAGCCCATGGTTGGAACTGGCCCTGCCCCTTAGTTAATCTCGATTGAAAAGGGGTCTAAAATATACAAAAAAAAACTAGGGGAATATCAATAAACCAAATATTAATAGATGGCATCACTTTAGTTCAGATTTAAAAATTAATTAATTATTAACTCAGCAGATGGTGACACTATAGCCTTGATATAAAAATAATTATTAAAAATTATAGTTTAATTCTAAATTATTAATTACACTAGGGATTAATTTGGCTTAAACTATTTGGTTTAATAAATACTGTTTCTTATCTAACGGTCAATCAAATTCAGGGCTTATGATACAGATACTCCTCTTATGAACATAATGAATTACAAGTACTCCTCACTTAATGACCGAGTTCCATTCCCACAATTTGGCTGGAGAATGAATTGGTCGGTAAGCGAGTAACTTGTTTGTATATATTTAGAACAAGTTCTCATGCTGTAAAGACATTTATATCTTAATTACGCACAAAGTATTTTTTATCATCAGATTTTTGGAACTACAAGTGTGGGGAATTATATGCAATAGAAGTTGTAAGCTATGCATATAGGCAAAAACCAAATTTTCCGTTAAAAAATAGAGTCGTAAGCTCAGATGTAATTTTGAGCAGTCATTAAACAGGTAGGTCATTACATGAGGAATATCTCTATTCATATCTGTTTATAAATCAGAGAATCATATCTTAAAAATTATGTTTACACCATATCTTGAGTTCAATTCACTATATATATAGTGTATTGAATAATATATATTATCCTTGGAATTTAAAAATACTTGCAATATATTAAAACTGTTATAGATCTAAAATACAAACAAAAATAATGAAAATATCTAAGAAAACCTAAATAAGAATAAATTTGAACAGTTTTCAAAATATTTTTAATAATTAAGGAATAATTATTTTCTAATTAAAATCTTTCAAATATATCATTAATACTTAACTTTCTTTGTTCTAAATGTATATATTCTGGAGTTTGTAATAGTTATTCTAAAGTTTTTTAAATAAATATTAGGGAAAGAGATATCTAATTCCTGAAACTTTAACGAATTCTACTCATTCCTGAATTTTTTTAACCAGAAAAAAACAAAGATAACTAATAAAATTCGAAGAGAAAATAATCAAATTAGAACAGAACATAATATTAGGAAAACAATTTTTGATTTTACAAAAAACTTTAACCTACCAGATACGGAAAAAGTTTTGTAAGAATGATTTCGCTAACCTAAAAGTGAATGCTTATTTAAATTTTCTATTATGTCGAAAAAATTATCTTATACAATATTGATATTGATATATAATCCTATTGTTTATTTTTGTTCAAACTTATAATTGGAACATAAACTTCCTAATAAGTTTTGCTTGCAGAATAGTGATGGGTCGTTAATGAGTGATTCGATCAGAATGATTCAATCAGTATTGATATTGATATATAATCCTATTGTTTATTTTTGTTCAAACATATAATTGGAACATAAACTTCCTAATACGTTTTGCTTGCAGAATAGTGATGGGTCGTTAATGAGTGATTCGATCAGAATGATTCAATCAACAACAATGAAAATTCATATGTTGTCATATGTTAAATATTGGGCGTTTGTGAAATCGAAAATTCATATGTTGTCATACGTTAAATATTGGGCATTTGTGAAATTTATATAAACTGAAATTCAAGTTTTGCATTTAATTTTTGCGACCCCATTTGAGAGTGGCGACCTATAGTTTGAGAAGCGCTGTGCTAGAGCAAAAAATGGATGTGATTAAGAGACATAAAAGCAGTGCTCCACTTCCGCTTTCGATTTGGCGGTTGGTATGATGATGGTATGAGACGCAATTCCTGGTAAGTTATTAATTTAGATGATGAACAATGATGTAAAATATGAAAATAAATATTTCTTAAACAGTTAGTGTTAAGTTAGTATTGTGGTTATTCATCGTGAGGTTAGCTAATGACAGTTAGTGTTAAGTTAGTATTGTGGTTATTCATTGTGAGGTTAGCTAATGGCCAGAATCTCACAAAGCAAGAACCAATTACCATATTTTACATATAATTAATACTTCGAATAGTGCGAATTCGATTAATGCGAGAAATTCGTGGAACCAATTATTCGCACTAATTGAGGCCTACATGTACTTTCTATTCACACTTTAACACTATTTATACAAAATATAGTATATTGTTTTGTAAAGTTCTTAGACATAAAAAAAGATATTTATTATGGTGTAATAATTTTTAATACAATTAAACAAATCTTACAAAAAACAACTAAAAATAGAATAAGTGTTTAATACAACATAAATATTTAATGCAATGGATGGGATTATTTTTCGGCACAAATTCTCTCAGATCAGAGTGTCATTGAAGATATTCCAATTCTTTTTCAATCACTAAACCAGATTGATATTTTGTCTTTAAAACAGCTACAACAGAAAGTTTCTGGCTACATGGATATATGTATTTATAACTCTTTTGCTGATTCATTTTTTTTTACACCAATTTGAATTTATTTTTTGTTTGTTTGCCTGAAAAATGTTATTTTTGTTAATTCTTGCATGCCCCTTGCAATAGATTAGCACCCAACAGTTTGGAAAATGCTAAATTAATCAATTTAATTGACATTTGTTCCTCTCTCCCTTGATAAGTATTATCTGTTAGAAAAATACATCATTATGTCTTTGTAGACTGACTCTACAGCACAAAATATTGTCAAGATAAATATAATTAAGCTTGTATATGAAATTGCAACTGCATTTTTGCTCCTCTCATCCAAAGCCACTTGACTCACCCTAGATCTGGCACTGACAGATATGATCCAACACAAATTATTTTCAATATGTTTTGTTCTCTATTGTGTCTCAAAAATATATAAAATTCATTTAAATTTTATATTTATGAGAACAAGCACCATTTCTAAAATCTGGTTATGATGACATGCAATCATTCTGTTGAACACAATCAAATAGTAAAAAATATTAGCATCTGATTTTCTTACAAAAGGCATTGATAAAAATTGTCAAAAAATTTGAGTACTTTTCTCTTCTGATGTGAATAAAAATGATCCCATATCCATCATTTTCAGTAGGTTTGGTTCTCTAGTAGATTCCAACATAGGTGGATTTAGGATAAGAGCATGGGCACATGCCCTATCATTTGGAGAAAAATAAAAGAAACTAATATACATCAATTGCTTAAATTATTAGTAATATAATTATTCATATTATTTTATCCCCAATCATTTTTTCTGAATGAATGATTCTAAATTTTTCAGATAATATTTATATGAATTATTCTGATGATTGATAGACATAGTCTATATCAGGAGTGTCCAACCTTTTGGCTTCCTTGGGCCACATATGAAGAAAAAAACTGTTTTGGGCCGCATATAAATATACTAATTATAACGATATTTGTTAAGCAAAAAAGTTAATAATGTACAATATATGATATTCATCATGATAAATAAGTAAAGATGTCGTAGCATAATGATCTTTTAACTTTTTTTAATTTAAAAATTTTTTTAAATCATTGAGCAGGTCAAGAAGTTTTAATCGCTGAAATAAGAAATATTTTAGAAAATGGAAATAGGAAATTTCCACATATGTTAATACAGAGGATTCCGCTTAATTGGGACACGTCGGGACTAAACCATTTTGTCCCAATTAAACGAAGTAATAATAAATTCTAAAATAAAACATGTAATTCATAGGTAAATAAATAATAGATAAAAAAAATAATAATTAGATACCTATTTTCATGATTTATTAAAATAGGTACCTAATTATTAGCTTTTTACCAATCTCCTCTGACTTCATCTTCACTGGGCCACTGATATTCCCGCCTCGCCTGCTAACTATAGAAATGTATTGATCTAATGCTTCTTCGAGTTCTGGATCCTTTCCATCATGCTTTCTTTTGAATGTTCCTGGAATTTCTAGATCCTTTCCATCACGTTTTCTTTTGGATGTTCCTGGAATTTCTTTCTCTTTTCCATCACGCTTTCTTTTGGATGTTCCCAGAATTTCTTTCTGTAATTCATCACACTTTCTTTTGAATGTTCCTGGAATTTTTTTCTGTAATGCCCATCCTCACGCAGTTGATTTTATTGTTGTAGGAGACGCGCTATGGTAGATTTATTTTCTTTTGGATGTTCCTGGAATTTCTTTCTGTAATGCCCACTCCTTACGCAGTTGATTAGGAATTTCTTTCTGTAATGCCCACTCCTTATGCAGTTGATTTTCTTTTAGAAAATGTGCTATGGTAGATTTTGGTACACCAGTTATATCAGGAGTCTACAATGGCTTGTATTAAATGGCTGGCTTTATTAATTTTATCCAGCCAATGATGGCTTGTATTAAATGGTTGGCTTTTAATTTTATCCAGCAAAGCAAGTCTACAATGGCTTGTATTAAATGGCTGGTTTTTAATTTTATCCAGCAAGCAATTTTTCCTCGAAAATGTAAAATCATTTCTTGACATCTTGGCAAAGATTTAAAAATTTTAAATGTGCAAAATCATTTCTTAGCATCTTGGCAAAGATTTAAAAATTTTAAATAAAATCAACACTATAAATGAATACTTGGTAAAGATTTAAAAATTTTAAATAAAATTGACACTGTAAATGAATATCACTAGTACAATAACGGTAGACTCTTAAGTCTATCGTCGTGAGTCTGGCACACTTGCCAGACTCACGACGATAGATAACTGATTCTCATCATGCTAGTGTTATGTATTGGTGTATTATTTATCAACGATAATTTATTTATAATTTTACTAAAGAATGGATGTGCATTTTATATCAACAATGATCAAGAGACATAGCAGTGACTCTAAGCCAAGTACAGTAGTCACTGACTGACTATTATTAGGGAGTCATTACAGCCAAAATTCAACTTGCTATAACTTTGGTCCTAAGTTAATTATTATTAATCTAACAATTACATTTGAGAAAAATATTCAATAGGACATAGACTGCTAAATTTGAAGTTTGACATCCAATTAATAATAGAATTAGAGAGTGGTTTAAAAATTGCAAAAATCGACAAAAAGCGTCATTTTTCTTTTTCTCCTTCTCCTCCTATGTAGTTGCCTCTACAGGTAGCATTGTTTAACCGATATCGATGAAATTTGGAATATCGGTGTTTCTCAGTTTACTTTAGGTCCCCTGAAAATTTCAGCACGATTGGGTTAAAACAAAGGGGGAAAAGGGGGATCCAATTTCCATAAATGCCTTTACATATCACATTGCTTAACCAATTTTGATCAAATTCAGAATATAGGCATAGTGTAGTTCATTTAAAATCATCTAAAAATTTTGGCCCAATTTGGCTAAAATTAAAAGGTGTAAAAGACAACGATTTTCTTCTCTAGAACTATCTCTATTGGTGACATCATTTGACCGATTTTGAAGAAATCTGGGGTGTAAATGTCATTTATGTTAATTAAGTCTTTCTAAAGTAGTTCAGCCCAATAGGACCAAAACAAATAGAGTAGAATGAAGCCTGTTTATCATTAACTCTTTTATTTCTCGTCTCATTCATCTGATATCAATGAAATTTGGGAAGTAGGTATTCCTTAGATTACTTGAGATCCTTTAATGCTACAATAATTCAATTCAATATAAATGTCTTTCTAATTAAATAACTATCATCCAAAAAATAAATGATATCCCATCAAAAACATCTCATATGTAAAAAACGCCAAGTATAATATTACCGAAACAGGCTATTTGTGAAAATTTAGATGTGGTTATTTTCGTTGATGTTATCATATTATTTTCTTAAATCATCAAACAAATAGTTGCATCTAAATTTGTTGCAATTTAGATTTAAGAAAATATGATAACATCAACCAAAATAACCGCATCTAAATTCAAATATCCTGTTTCGGTAATACTGTACTCTTTTTTTTACATATGAGATGTTTTTGATGGGATATTTACTTATAATTTTACTAAAGAATGGATGTTTATATTAGTGCAGCGACAGTGTGTCGACGATGTGTATATAATAGGATGCGAAGAAATGACCTGCTCCATTGTGAACAGTGTGTCAATGATATGTAAGTAATAAGACAGTAAGAAACGACTCGCTCCATTGTGTTAATCTGTATTGTCTCGTAGATACAGTATAACCTGAAAAATTACTGGTATAATAAAATGTTGTTATAATTTTTATATAAGGAATTTTTTAAAGAAGCACACAACAAGTATTAGTGTATGTAGTGTTGCCATACTTTCGAAAAATCCCTAAAATATATCAAAAATTGAAAATTCCTTTTCTGCTACTGTCCCAATTAAGCATTTAAATTATGTATTAGTTTATTAATTTGGTTTCCGTTCTTCGAAATTTGTCCCAATTACGCGGAATCCATTGTATATACTTAAAATTCTTAAACTCAGCACTACAAGCAAGTACTTTAATAGTTTTATTCCGGTAAAACGTTTTCAGACTATCTTTAGTCCCTCTTCAATACATTTAAACTTTTACATGGAACAGAAGATATTCTAGAGTTCTTAAACGTTAACATTTTGTTATTCTTAATTTTTACAAATATTCAAAATTATAAACGCATATAATATAGAACAAACTAAATAACATAAATAAAAGTAAATAAATTCCATTGTATATAATTTAATCATTTAATACAATACAGGATACAATTTTACATTATCATCATACAAACCGAAAATGGGACAGATCTACATGTAGGGAAAACTTTCCAAAAGGACTTTTATCTGGTGCAGGCACCGAGAAAATGAACGATGAAATTACTTTCCCACACGAAGTACCTAACTGGTGTGCATCACCATCTTGGAAGCCGAGATAGTTTTGGCAAGGGTTTTTGGAATGTATGTTTAACACGACGGAATTATCGATTCAGATTCATTAGTCGGTGGAGATCGAATGTTGCTTATAATTCTCTAATGTATAGTTTTTTCTAAATGAATCTTAACACATAAGAACTGCCGATTCACACTTTTAATCGACTGGCAAGGGTGGGAAAATCTTCAATTTTGAATACATTATCACTTTTTTGAAAAACTATACATTAGGGAATTAAAGACTCAATCTCACCGACTGATGATTAAAATACTAATCGACAACTCCGTTGTGCCAAAGATTCATTCCAAAAATTTCTCTGCTTTCAAAACAACTGTTCAAAATTGCGGCGCACACCGATTTAAATACTGTGTATGGTGAAGTATTTTAATTTTATCGTTCATTTTCTCGATACCTATACCAGATAGAAATGCAGTCATTTTGAAAGTTTTCCCTACTTGTCGTCACCTTTCGATCGACCCAACTTTCGTTCGGATGGCGGTAATGTAAAATTGTATCCAATACAGAATGCTTTAAACTTAAATAATTCAAACTTCAACCATTTACGTTTTGGTAAACATATCGATTTCATACCTGTTTTAGTTCGGTTGTTTTTCCATAAATATTATGTAAGGAATACATATTAGTTGGTAATTCGATTAATTCCAAATTAAAATCATATATCGGTCGTAATTTATACATTCCACATGGCCCGTTGGCAACAGCCATATTGAAAACAAAATTTACAGCTGAACACCTGGAGGAAAATTAAAAACCTTTTCGTATCTAAATTTTATTCATGAATATAATTATATTAATAATATTAATTTAAATAAATTCTGATTATACAAACTATACTTTAAATCATAAATAAGGCATAATTTAAATCATAAATGCAATTTTTACTTGGCATATTTAATATTTTAGAATACAATACAATATTCGCTTTTCATTGGTTGAAAATAAAAATAAAACTCTTAGGGTGCGTTCGTAGAAACGTATTCAACAACCCTGAGTCCCTGAGTCACACCGGTGACCGCCATAAGGTTGGATTCACACTGGCCTTGCGACAGCGATCTCGACCACAACCGCGACGGTTGCTATAGAAACAATCTCATCAGGCATCGCTTCAAGGCTCTTCGTTGCGACCACGACAATATTCAACTTGTTGAATATTGTCGTGATCGCAGCGGCTACGCCATTACGATAGCCAATAGAAAGGCGGCATTTGGCCCTCTGTTATGAGTTGTATGCTACATCAGCCCTTATTGACTGTTGTTTACGCAGTTGCTATTGGTTGATTCGAAAAATCGTGAAGCCGGTCGTGATCAATGCGCATGTTCTATCGCAAGTTGTCAGTCGTGGTCATAGTAGTAGACGTGGTCTCAGACCAGTGTGAATCCAGCCTAAATCTTACAGCATCGGTCGTTTTAAAGAACGGTTAGGCTGGATTCATACTGGTCATGCTCTATCGCAAGTTGTCAGTCGTGGTCCGTCTACGACTATGACCACGACTGACAACTTGCGATAGAACATGCACATTGATCAGGACCTCGCTTCACGATTTTTCGAATCAACCGATAGCAACTGCGTAAACAACAGTCAATAAGGGCTGATGTAGCAGACAGCTCATAACAGATGGCCAAAAGCCGCCTTTCTATTGGCTAGCGTAATGACGTAGCCGCTGCGATCACGACAATATTCGGCAAGTTGAATATTGTCGTGGTCGCAATGAAGAGCCGTGAAGCGAGACCTGATGGGATTGTTTCTGTAGCAACGGTCGCGGTTGTGGTCGAGATCGCAGTCGCAAAGCCAGTGTCAATCCAGCCTTAGTGATCACGACCGGTGGTTATAACCCTGGTCGCGACAGAAATGACCCAGCTGAGGAGATGAGTTACTAGTACCACGTGACCAAGTTGCTTTATTTCAAGATCTGTTTATCAGATCTGTTTATCTGTTTATCATGGCGCCCGTGGGGTGCAGCCTCCACGGACCCCGTGCATTTACTACACATTTGAACTAATGCTTAAATTAATAAAATAGTAAATAAATTTGCAAGTAATATGCAATTTGCAATTTTTATTTAAAAAAATAAAGCAATAAGCTATTATTATACAATATGCTGTTATACGCGTATAAAGTATTATAAGATTAGATCATAGCAGTATATTTCCGCTCATTTATATGAGCGGGAAATTTCTAGTGTTATATAATTAAGCATTATTGCAATACTTTTGTATATATGATATGAATATATATTTGTTTTAATTATGTTATTTTTTGTCCTACTATGAAATTATTTCTATAAGTTAAAAATAAATATTATATTTATTTTTAACTTATAGTTCGAGTTATTTTTATTTAAATAGCTCGAGATCAATTAAATACTCTATTCGATCTCGAGCTATTCAAATTAAGCTTAGATGAGCACCTTTAAAATTAAATATATAAAAAAATTTATTCAATGAGTTTTAATTGTTATACGCTAAAATTTTTTCTAAACAAATCTTACTAATAAGACTTTTCACTTATTAATTTACTCCAAATTCATGAAAAATTTAGCCGACAGATCCACACCTGACCTTATACGCGCATTATTTTACTAATTAGGATTTATATATTCCATCGGACTATAAAATTTAGATGCTCAATGTTTTGTGCATTGAAAGCAGATTTACCCCTGTGTACTTCTACTGGTGCAAGTTGCAGCCTTCCTCAATGAGATTTGTTTATCCTTGTGGATATTCTCTAAAAAATAAATTTCTACTGGCAAATATAACACTCTGAGCCTAGACCGAACTCGAAATGCCGAACATTTCGAGTTCGGTCTAGGAAATACTAGAATGTCCGACCAGCGTTACAACGTTCTCGTTTTGACTAGGAAATTCTATTATTTCCTAAATTCAGGTTTGTCCAGTAACATATAAATTAAATTCCCCTTGATTTCTATGTGATATACCCTCTTCTTTCTCCTGCTTTTCTTGATGTTTTAATGCTTTTAATTTATTAATTTTTCTTTTTTCATCATCATCTCTGTGGATGAACAACGAGCATTATCAATATGTCTCTTATTATTTGTAAGGGTATGAAGACAATGATTTTGACCAGGTTGTATGTCTAAGTTTTGTAAAATGTCTGAAAAGCCAGTAGCTCCTTCATTATATTCCAAAACAGCCATTATCACTGCTGTTTCTAAAAGCTGTAGAGAAATAAATTCAGTTTTTGCACAGTGATGCCATATGAGTGCATTGAAGCTTTCATTAGCATTCTGAGTCGTGTTTCTGCTGCATCTCTTCAATAATTCTTCTGTCATTCTTTTATATACTGGTAATAATTTTTCTCCTACTTCTTTAAAAAATTCTGGTTTATGAGGTCTTTTTGGAATTTGATTAGCAATTGATTGTTAAAAATAACACCATGAGTCCTCTCCTCTTAGACAAAAGCAATGATGTGGTTCATCATATGTTGATACTACATGGAAAAGTGATGCATAAATAGTTTGTTTCATTTTTTCAACATCTGGTGTATTTTCTTTTATAGCTTTGCCATAATAATTTTGTAGCTTATTTATTACTGAATCTGTAAGTTTACCTCTACCACCTAATTTTTCTTCTTTTTTCACTTTCCTTAGAGCAGTTCCCATTTGTTTGGCTGCATGATTTATGCAATCTTCTTTTCTTATGGGAAACTTATCACCATAAACATTGTTTTCATGACAAGGATAAATGCTTTTCTATCTTCATCACTTAGCATAGTTGTTTAATGCATATGCTATGTTTTGTAACTGATCTGCTAAAAATTGTCAATGCTGCAGCTGCTTCCATACCATTTGACGATCATGAAAAGTTTTTTGGCATGACTCTTGATGAGAAGTTTTCCAGTTATCATCATCTTGATCTGAAGATTTTTTCTAAGTTCACATCCATGGCAATATTTACTTTTGCAATCAAAGTCTAACACATAGCTGCAATCTATTATAATGCCAACTCCAAACATTGAAGTATGTCCTCTTTTATGTCATGATCCATCAAAACTGACAGCAGTATCTTTTATTTTTGATTCAGATTCATTCAAACTTTTTAGAACTATTGCTGCTGTTTCTCTCATATTTTCTTCAGCAGCTTTTATTGCAGCTATATGCAGGTATTTTGATTTTTCCATATATATTTGTATCCATAGGCTTTGAAATATCCACATTTCCCATAAAATTGCACATTTTTTGATAACTGAAGCCAGATTTATGTGCAGCAGAAACTGCTAATACATTTGTTTTATTTGAAAGTTTCTCAGTCTGCTTTGAAATGTTATAATTTTGATGAAATGTTAATATTTTTATTACACAATAAGCATTTTATCAAAAAAATTGACATCAAACCTTGCTTTTTTTTGTTTAATTCCAGATTAGAACAGAAACACTGAGAACAGGATAAACTGTTTACAAGTTGTTATATAAAATCAATTTTTACTAATCTGAATCCAGGTTCAGGTTTATGATAGCTGATATTTGGAGTTGATTTCTTCTCATTTGAGTGATTTTGAATCCTATAATTATAATAAAATGAATAAAATGATGCTAATTTCCTTCCGAACTTGTTTTTGGTACAGTTGAATTGTTTTCATCACAAAGAGGCAAATCTGTCATTGACGATGTTAAATTGTCATTTATTTCCAGTAAAAGTGAGTTTTTCCAACCACTACATCTTGCTATTGTTTTGTATGGTCGCTATGATCATTTTTTAGACCAAAAATGGTTTTTATAGCTGATTTTGAACAAACCCTGATGATAGAACTGACACTCGACAAAGAAAAATCCAATATGGCGGCCATCATGGATGGAAAAGATCACCCAGTCAGTCATCGACCAATGAGATGCTAGATAGAATATTACTAACCAATAAACATGCTATTCTCATTTTTGACGTCTCTAAATATACTTTCTAAATTCTCTGTTTATTCATTCTAGGTTTGAAATACTTTCAAGATGATCCAATGAGTGTAAAGTAGATAAAATAAGCTTTATAACAATATATTATATTATATGGTTTTGATATGCAAACATAACTTTTTTAACAATAAAAATATGCGATTTAAAGGGCAAAAATTTAAAGCAGGAGTGGACAATTATTTTCTGCCACAGGTCAGATAAACAATTTTCAGGATGAAGCAGGCTGTATAAAAATGGAAAAGTACCTAAGGGCAAATTTAACCTTACGGTGCGTAATTATGTAATTATTAATTAATATAATGAAATTATTAATTAATATAATGAAATTATTAATTTATAACATTTGGTAATCATTAATAATTAATAAAAATTACTTTGACTTAAAATGACGATTAATGTTCAAGTAAGATTGATTCTTGCACAAACATATTCCTCTCACCATCATATGGGACACAAAATTGATTCTTGCACAAACATATGTTGATTCTTGCACAAACATATTCCTCTCACCATCACACGGGACAAGAAAGTTGCACCAATTTATCTGCACACGTTCTTGTCAATCTTGCTAACGTGTGTAGCCACTTTTGAGATATTTACAAAAAGAATATATTCATGTATCAATATTATTTAAAAAAATATAGTTTTCTTATGTTACTTTCTTAGTTTTTGTTTGTATGCAGAGTTCAAAATCATCCATAGAAACTATTTTTTTTCATTAGAAACATTAGAAATAATTTGTTCTACAAATTAATAAATTCAGACAATTTTCTTTAAAAACATAAGTATTTTATTAAACTGATTGATTGCTAACAACTTATTACATCAGAATATTAAGTTGTAAATTTGTTTTACAAAATTAATTACATAGGTAGCTAATATTTCAAAATATTAGATACCTATGTAATTAATTTTGTAAAAACAAATTTACAAACTTAATGTGAATGCTACCTACATAATTATTTTTGTAAAAACAAATTTACAACTTAATATGAAGGATGAAATTTGTTATGCTCATCATTAATTATATCATCAAAATTTGGAGTAATCTTGCTCGTGTACATGTATTCTGTACATAGTATCCATTATTTTATTTTTTCTTTTTGACTAGAATTTTACTCGTGTGGGCTTGAAACTGTAATGTATTCTAATTTATGTGGCGGGCCGTACAAGATGCCTTTGCAGGCCGTATCTGGCCCATGGGCTGGCTTTTGCCCACCCCTGATTTAAAGGGACTATTTAGAAACTCAAAATTTGACCTGATAATTATGCTGTTTTTGAAAAATTACAAACACTATTCGATAGCAAAACAGATAGATTAAAAATTTTCGATTTTTTGAAAATCGATATTTTAGTGATTTTTAGTCGAATTTTATTCCTATAGTCCCTTGAGTAGACAGTAATATGACATTTTCAAAGTGCTGGCAATCTGAGACAGTTTTTGGCATCATTCAGAGCAGGAATGCATCTAAAAGGAGCATTGTTTTGTGTGCAGGGAGCAATAAGGGTTTTTATCTAATATCACTTTGATTTATAAAACAAACACAACAACGGGAGATTACCACAGACAAATGAACTCTTCTATTTTCGAAAAGTGGACCTCTGAAAAACTCATACTAATGCTGCCTAAGTAAGCTGTGGTAATTATTGCTAATGCTCCATATGACAGTGTTCAGCTTGATAAGTGTTCAACCATTGCAAACTGAAAACAAGAAATTATCAATTGGTTAATGAAGAAAAATTTATTCCATTCACTGAATCTGTGAAAGATTGAACTCTACTGCAGCTTATCAAACAAAATCTCCCAAAAGAAAAAATTTATAAATTTGATTCTATGTTTCAGGATCATGATTTCACTGCTCTTTGAGTTCCACCATACCATTGTGATATGAATGCAATCAAATTTGTTTGAAGTGAAGTAAAGCTATTTGTGTGAAATTCTAATATAGCTAGGGACATGGCAATGGACAAACTGTTAGCACTAAGAAAGGTTGGCCTTGATAGTATTATGATAGAAAATTGGAAAAATATTGCACTTGTGGAAAATGTAGAAAATGACTATTGGAAAAAGTATGGCTTAATAGAAGATATATGTGAACAGTTATTAATTTTTTTCAATGACGAGGACAATGACTCCAATATGTTCAGTGAATCTGACCCTGAAGATGATCCTGAATAATTATTATATTAATTGTAAAGTTATTGCCAATAAAAAATCAATTTTCAGTCATTTTTCTTTCTCCTATCACCTGTATTTACATGAGAACTGCCATATTTGCCAGTGAAAGATGCACCCCATATTTTTCAAAGACCTTTTTTAAAAAAAAAAGTACTATATTTCAGGCATATAAGACTCATGCTATTTTGAGAATATATTAAGAAAAAAGTGTGTCTTATATGTTAACAAATATGATATATGAAAGAGGTAAACACAAACAAAAAATTAAACAAATCTGTCCACCTATTTGATGTTTGTATCAGTCAAATCGCACATGTGTATTTGTGCTTGTGGTCGCACTGTCGATGGTTGGATAGTATATATAATAAGTTGCAGTCATACAAATATTTTAAATATATACTTAAGCATTTTATGTAAAATTTAATGATTTTTAGAAAAATTTTATGTTTAATTTTATTTAGAGCTAAAAATTTTAAAATCAGATAAGCAAAATTTTATCATTAGTATTCGATATTTTCAATTTACAAAATCAAGATACCAATATTAATCTTGCTATCCCACTTTTAATAGATAATAAATTTTTATACACAATTTAGGAAATGCTTTATATCAAACTGTAGTTATGATAAGAATACAGTATTTATTATAATAATAAAAGTTTAATATTAAGCACATTTACCCCTAAACTAGAAGTAAATTTGTTTGCTTTAGATTATTTGATAAATAATATATTCTAACAAAAAATTATAAGAAATTGCAGTTATTCTAAAAACAAAAATATATGCATATTGACTCTGTAAACTTTTATTCAGTTTAAGATCTGATTTTCATGACACATTTAACTTTCCATTACATTTGTATTGCATTTAACAACCCTTCAGCTTTAAAATCATTAATATTAATGCTTTATTAATAATAACTCTATTCACCCAGTGTGGTAAATTGAATACAGTAGGTAACTACCCCATAAAGCATGAAGACTTATCAAAAAAAACTTTTTGAACATCACAGTGCATTTAAAGATTTACAGTACATTGTATTTTTAATTCTTTAATTAGCTGATTTAACTAGACTAGTGTTTCTCAATCTTGACCTCTCTACAGATTCTTTAAGAAGAAAAACATTAATTCCAGTGTTGAATTATTTAATTTTTCAGAGCAAACAAACAAAACTAATTTATAGATTAGATTAGAATCTGATCAATATTTTTCCATGCAATTATAATTGTTTTATTAATTTTTTTTATTTAAGGTTATTATTGAAATAATTTTTTATATTTTTGTATAAAGCTTGAAGATCTCTATAAATATATTCTCTGAACCCTGGAGTTTGCAGAGAACATTGAAAAACACTGGAGAATAGATTTGTATAAATTCATAATATTTTGTGATGTTTTTCAGAATATTAAAATCAAAATAGTTATTTATTAATTCTCATGATACGAATTTATTGATAATTTTAATGGCCTGCCTGTCAATAAGATCTTTGAAAGATAAAATAATTATTGGAGTTATGTCACTTGATGATATTCTTGAAGATTTATGCTGAATTTTCATATTTATGAATTAATCTTTGTAAATATGAAGAAGAGACAACTCAATATATTATTATTGCATAATTAATACTTAAGATCATTGTATTAATCCAAATTCTGCATATACTGTATTATTGTCTGTAATATTTCTAAAGCTATATCAAGTAAGACCTATAATTTATTTTTCCAATAATCATGCCTATTTGATATTTAAAGTTCTTCTTATTGTCCAAAATATTGTCCATGATTTTATAACTTTTATATGACTAAATCAAACAATTATTCAATATTTTTAAATTAATTCTGAAAAAATTGATATTTTTGTATCAATACCAATATTTGAATATTGGCAAAAATGACAATGTCTTCTGAATCTCAATATTGCAAGTCCTAATTTTGCTTATATTTCATATAATTTGTTTTAGAAATTTCTTGATTAATTTAAAAAATTAAACAATAAGCAATCTTAAAATGAATTTTATATTTTAATGAAATTGATCTGTATTTCCAATTGTAAAATGGTTCATTTTCTCTGAAAGAATTAATTTGAAAGAAAATTATATTCTGAGACTGAAATAGTTTGTATGTCTACATATTGGCATAAGAAACATTAATATTTTTTATTATTATTAAAGTTTTATTGAAAAAATGCTCTATAAAATAAATTTTACAAATGATAATATAAAAGACATTTTATTCATTATGAATTAGACATAAATTACTTTGAATTACACATTTTCCAATTTCTAAGGATCTAAACCAGGGGTAGACAAAGGCCGGCCCACGAATGCATCTTATATGGCCTGTCGCATAAACTAGAACACATTACAATTTCAATGCCCACATTTGTAAAATTCTACTCAAAAAGAAAAAATAAAATAATGTATACTCTGTAGTGTAAAACAATGGAAACTCTTGCTAGTATACACGTACACTACTGACTTGTAAGTTACTTCAAATTTTGATGATACAATTAACCATGAACAGTAAATTTCACCATTCATTTGTAAATTTGTTTTTATAAAATTAATTACGTAGGTACCTAATATTTTGTAACATTCTGATCTTAGATTGTAAATTATGAATAATATCAATTATCATTAGCCTTAAATAGTTAGAAATGATATATATAGCTCTAACTCTAGGTAAATAGGGACTTAAGGAGTCGGGAGTCGTTTATTTTTTTCCGACTCAGGCTGCAGACTCCAGGCAGTTTAAAAATCCAACTCTGATTTCGACTCCAACTCTGCAACACTGCTAAAAATTGTAATAATAATAATATAGTTAAGATATATATTATTATAGTACTTGCTTTAATGCATAATGCTATCTAAAATTCAGCTAAAAAAAAAATTTATATTTCATAGAAGAACCAGATGATGAAAACCTGATATAAGAATAAACGTACTTCTAAGTTTATAAGTTCCTGGATTTATGAGTTTTTTTCAAATACAGTATGAAGTATCAAAAATAATTGAAAATATGAACCTTAATTGGAATAAATAAATACTAAACATTCATAAAAAGATATTTCAAACCACATACATAGCTATTCAATACAGCACAACTGTATAACAAAACTCAGCCATCTGCTACAAAACTGAAAAAATCAAAATGGTGGCCTAATAGTAGTAGTAGTAGTGCACACTGATTTTATCAGCATATTATGTAAATACAATAATTCATTCCTGCTTTCTATTTAAGGCTGCATTTCATTTTTTATAAGATTATCTATTTAACTGTTAATAATAATGAAAAAACAATAAAAATTCTTTAACATTTATATGATTTAAATGATTTCTTTATAATAATAATTTGCTTGATTTTAAAAGCTAAATTTTCATTTATCTAGATCAGCGATTCTCAAACTATGGGTCGCGACCCAAAATGGGGTCGCGAAGTGAAATACTGGGGTCGAAAAAATTAAATTCAAACACATGAATTTCAGTTTATATGTAATTTCACAAACACCCAATAGTTAACGTATGACAACATATGAATTTTCAGTGTAGTTGGTTGATTCTGTTCATCTTAATTAGTGTGTAAATGATTTATATACTTGTATGTTTTATTTCATATTTAATACCTGGGGTTGCGAAAAATCTCGTAATGAAAAATGGGGTCGTGAATAAAAAAAGTTTGAGAAGCGCTGATCTAGATGATTAAATCATTATTTAATCATAAACTATTTATTCTGCTGGCTTTTACTTAATTTTATTGTGGTCAGATTGCATTGCTGAGAATGGAATTTCTAATTTTAATATCGTGTCTTTGAGAAATTGATTCTTTGTTTACGAGTTCTTACTTTCTGAGCAATTTTCAGGTCCAAATTAATTTGTAAAGTCAGGAGCTACCTGTATATCCATATTGCTGATAAATAATATATGTAGTTCTTTTCTTAAAACCACAATATAATCAATAATTTCTGAAAATGATTAACATAATTCATATGGCAATAGTTTGTAAATCAGTATTTATTTTGTATCTGAATCCTTTAGTTTTGTTAGTTAAGTTTACTATAATACTATATTGTCCATAACAAATAATGGTGTAAGTAATCAATAGATATAGGTATTTCTGACTTATAACCTTCAACTACTAAAAATGATATTTAGGATTATTCTAAATAATAATCCTAAATATCATTTTTATATTTTAAACGAAAAAGGTACATGTACGATATACTAACACATTATCTGCATTTTATAAGTTATATAGCAACTATCGATACATTCAAATTTCCAATAATCTACACAAATCAAACAAGAATAAAAAAAATATCTTAAATGATTTAAGAAATTATTATATTGTCATCACTATATTTAAATTGATAACTAATCAATCAAAACAGATCAATTAATATTTTCTGAACTTAATCTTCCCTAAAACTTGATGTAATTGATGAGAACGGAGCTTTTGCCCATCATGGCACCTTCACTAATGAACTCAGGAGCCCTTAATTAGAGGGATAAGATAAAGGGAGGTCAAAATTCCTGTAAATTTTGCGGGGATTTTTAATGCTGTTGTACCACAAAAACAAATATTTTTATTTTAAGAGTATTGTTTAAAGCAGTTTCTGCCAAACTTTTTTACTTCAAGGCACACTGAAGCAGGGGAATTTGTTTCGCGGCACACCAAATAAAAATCCGAAAAAAAAATTTTATTATTACAAATCAAAAATTATAGGTAACCATAATAAAATATTATTATTTTATCGAAATTAATAAATAGGTAATACAAATAACAATTTTATTAATGAGAAGGATGCAATTGATTTTGAGAAATAATTATATCAAGACGTGACTCTAAATTAAATAGACACATGTTACTCCTCATTTACCATCAGTAATCGTTCCCGTTTTTTTTTTTCTGTTTCATTTCCATGAGAGCTTAAAACCTAATTTGCAAAGATACCACGATCCAAATGACAACAAGAATTAAATGGCTATAGTAGCTAATCGAGGATATTGGCTCAAAGCGAAATCCAAAATGCTGACAATTCTAGCTCCTTTAAGCCTGGTTCATACTTACGCTGTAGAAATTTAAGATTGTAAGAATCAGATCATTTCCATCCTTTATTGCATACTGAGCAAATAAGGATACTGTACAGTAATCTGTGTATATTTTTTTTTACAGAGAACTCAAAGTAGAGGATCAGAACAACAGATAGCCATGTTTTTTATATATTACTGTATATATACAGTACGTATACTATACTGTAAAGCAAGGATGGGCAAAAGGCGGCCCGCGGGCCGGATCCAGCCCGCAAAGGCATCTTATACGGCCCCCCTCATAAACTAGAATATATTACAGTTTCAATGCCCACATTTATAAAATTCTAGTCGAAAAGAAAAAATAAAATAATGGATGCTCTGTAGTGTAAAATAATAGATACTCTTGCTAGTTTACATGTATACTAGTACCGAGTTATTCCAAATTTTGATGATAATTAACTATGAACATAGTAAATTTCATCATTCATATTAAGTTGTAAATTTGTTTTTTACAAAATTAATTACATAGGTACCTAATATTTTGTAAGTTTTATGTTTAGGTTATTAGCAATCAATAGCTAATATTTTGTAACATTCTGATGTTATAGGTTGTTAACAATCAATCAGTTAGATAAAATACTTATGTTTTTAAAGAAAGTTATCAGAATTTATTCGTAGGACGAAATATTTTCTAATGTTTCTAATGAAAAAAATAGTTTCTAAGTATGCTTTTGGTCTCTTTGCATACAAACTAAGAAAAGTATATTTTTAAAAATAATATTGATACACAAATATATTCTCTGTGTAAGTATCACAAATATGGCTACACACGATAGCGAGATTGTCAAGAACATGTGCAGATAAATTGGCGCAACCATAAGAGGAATATTCTTTGTGCAAGAATAAATCTTGCTTGAGCTTGAGTAATCATTTTATCTCAATGTAGTTTTATTAATTATTAATAGATTAGCTAATGTTATCATCAATGATTTCATTACATAATTACATAATGGCGTCATAAGGTTAAATTCGGCCTTAGGTACATTTCAATTTTTATACGGCCCGCTTCATCCTTACACGAATATATTCTTTCTGTATCACAAAAATGACTACACATGATAGTGAGATTGACAGGAACATGTTCAGGCGCAACCATTATTCTTGTCCCATGTGATGCTGAGAGGAATGTTTGTGCAGGCCTGTTTTTGTGCAAGAATCAATCTTGTTTGAATGTGAGTAGTTATTTTATGTCAAAATAGTTTTTAACTCGGCAGAAAATAATTGCCCACCCATGCTGTAAAGTATACAATTTTTTAGAAATGTTAAATTTGAATGCTATATATAAATGTACTGTATTTTATTAAATTTAATAAATTTGGAGTTCATTAATTAAATAATTATGGCGCCATAAGGTTAAATTTGCCCTTAAGTACATTTCAATTTTTATACGGCCTGCTTCATCCTTAAACATGTTTTTGATAAACTGCCAACCCCAATTAGCCGCCAAAATCCTCCCCAAACAAATGGTGGCATCTTATCATGGTTTGATTGTATAATGTTTATTTATAAAAAATTATTGTGTAAATTTCATAAACTATTTTTAAATTGTGAAAAAGTTAATTTTCAATAGTTTTAGAATAACTTAAATATTTAACATATATTTCTCAATTTCATATAATTAATTTTTTATAGAAATCTGATTATATGAAATTGAGCATCTTCTGAAACATATTAAATTCATATTATAAGAGTAATTGTTTAATCTATATATATAATATTTTCAATAAGAGATCTGAATACTTTAATCAGTACTTTAAAATTGAAATGAAATTTATTTATTTAAATCTTTTTAAATAAAATATAATTTTTACAGGCAGTAGTTTTAAAGGAAATGATTCAGCACATTCTATGTATGGAAAATACTCTAGAAAAATTATTACAAAAAAAAGGTGAGTAAAATATTGTGGTGCATATTTTAATAATGATTGTATAGGATTTCAAATTACTGTATATAGTTGTGTATAAATGGAGAAATTTTTCTGAAAAAATGAATTTTAAGAAGAGGATTGATTTATATATGGGGCAATCAAAAATTGGAAAATTTTTTGAAGATAAGATTTGTCATCTTAGGTTGTACTTGGTATTTTGCCATATTTGTTTCTAACAAAGATCATTAACATGCTGATTCTTTAAATTTTGTTTTGTTAAAATATATGATCGAAAATGCATAAAACAGTCACATTGTATCCTCTTTGCTCTATTAATGCATCCTATTGTAGCAGTGATATTTGCCATATTTATTTATAAAAATGCCTATTTCTTCTCAATTGTGTTATTAAAAATAAATGGATATGTGTGAATGTTCATATTTAAATACATTCAAATATATATACATGATATAGAGTGCAATTTATATAGTGAGATTTTAAAATTTTTGTTATATTATATTAAATATCAAAATATTCAGTATTTTGATTTTAGATATGGCAATATTAAGTAATAAAAATCTCAAAATTCAAATATACTGGTACTAAACTTTAATTAAATTGAATATTTTAATACGATAATTTATTTGGCTTAACTTTAAATTTTTAATTTATTTTATTTAAAAATTTAAAATTACATAACTTATTTAATCATAAACTTTCTTATAGCAAATCATTATGGCTTTGAATCTGAACATATACCTGAAAAATATACTTTGACTTATTACAAAAATGAATTTAAGAAACAAGAAGAAAACAGAAAAGCAATTAGGCATACTTGAATTTTATTTATTTAAAATTATTTATATGAATACATATATTATAAAATATTGATATTACTTAGGAGG
>AYEL01069530.1:0-46532 GCA_000484575.1 Olivierus martensii
TAAAATTATTTATATGAATACATATATTATAAAATATTGATATTATTTTATTTTTTACAGGAGTAACATAAGAAAAGTTTCATTGAGAAATAATAGAAATAAATTTAAGAAAAATTCATCATCAGTTTTGATTTTAAAATCCTTACAAAACTCTGAAAATGAGGTAAATAATTATTCTCAAATAATAAATTTTGATAATCATTCTTAAGTATAGTTAAGAAGTATAGTTTATATATAGGGCAATCAAAAAAATTATTTATTAATAAAATCAAATCTGGCAATCAAATAATTGGAATATTCAATTATATATTTGACTTTATGTTAAATTCATTTCTAGATCATAAATACTACTCCAAGAAATAATTTTCCACTATTGAGAGAAAAATATTCTGTTGAGGATCATTGTTATTATAATATATCATCAAAGATGACAGAAAATCAAGAATTATCAAGTTTTCTTGATAGCTGGGAAGATTTACAAGAGTGTGAATTGAAGGCTAATGAGAAGAAAGATCAGTTTATAGCAGAAACAAAAATTAATAAAATAAACCAGAATAAAAGTAGTACTGTAAATAAAATAACAAATAAGAAATATTCACTGAATAATCTAAAAAGGTTAATCTTAATTTTTAAATAAAATTACGTTTTTATTAAAACACATAAAATTCATAAATTATTTTATTTAGTTATAAAGATAAAAAAATTAAAAATTTTATATAATTTATACGGCCTGCTTCATCCTGAAGATTGCTTATCCAGCTCATGGCAGAAAATAATTGCCCATCCTTGATCTAAACTAAATCATCTTCAATGTTGGATATTTTTCTTCCTCTTCAAAAAATGCTTATAATTAAAAATTATACTACAAAAATTCATAATTAAGAAATAAATTCATAAAATATCAATAATCAGCTGTAAATACAGGTAGTACTTTACTTATGATTGGGTTTGAAACCAAACCACATTGATCTAAGTTGAAATATCAAAATTTTAATGTCCAAAATTTACAAATTTCTCACTTCTAATGTTTATTAGGATAATATAGATTACCTTAATAAACATCATGAACACAAACTACAAGAAACAAAAAGGACTCTTTCTGTATATTAAATCATTGGATTAGGACTCAAACCCATGGAATTGCATTGACCAGTCATAGAATTTATAAATGAAATCATTGTTGTAAGTATGAGTGGTACTTGAGGATTATCTGTAGAATGTTTTCTGAAAAGGAATAAATGTTTAACTTAACAGCAAAGATCTTAAGGTTATAACTACCAAATTACAGTCTTATTTCATCTTACATCGTTAATTTATTCCAAGACTCACGACTTAAGTTGAAAAATGACTTAAGCCAAATAAACTTTAAAAATGACATAGACTCTTATTAACCCCTATAAATAACCCTGTAATGTTGGTAATAATTTAAACCTCTAAATAATTTTATATATTATTTTGCATATTCTAACATTCATTTTTATGTGATTTTGCACTTATTATTGGTTTTTAGATGCTTTTTAAAATTTTTATGAGTTTTAATATGTTTGCCGATTGATTGAACGTAAAGTTGCGTAAACTAATGTTAAGGCTAGGTTTCACATGTATAAAATGCAGCATCAATTTGATGATGTAAATATGTCCACACAAAATGTCAAGCATATCAATGTTCAAACCGATAGCATATGACACAACAGAAATAAATTATGATGTTTAGCTATTGACCAATTATTATGTCATTTGAAGTTAGCTGATTTAATTATAGATAACAAAATTCAAAAATTGTTTATTTATCAATGGCTTCATTCATAGATTTATAGAATGTCATGGTTTTGTAGTCACATAATCTAAAAGAACTGTATTAATGCATGACATATATTGTTTCAGAGAACAACAAAATCAACTTTGGTGTAAAGATGCAACATTTAGCTTTGTAGCAGAAGTGATATCATCAGCATCAATACATTGGTGGATTTACATTGAATTTAATGCTTGTTAGACCCAGCCTTTAGTAGAATTTTATTTTTTCCTATTATTATTATTAGCACAAAACCAATGTAAAGTCGAAAATTATGTAAATTGAAACAACTTAAACTGAGGTATGATTGTACTAGGAACTTGAGTTCCTGGCTGATTTCAATGTAAAAATCATTTCCTATATAGGTGTTTTGGAAAGTTACCTACAACAAATAACTTGAAAGTATTACTGTGAAAGTTCTAATAATCTAATTAAGTTTACTAATTAATGATACTAATATTTTTATAGATACAGCAACAACAGCTTCAAACAGGAAGTGACAGGTTATTTGGTTATAATCAACAGAATGACAAAACAACAAAAATATCAACAAATATAGAAACAAAGCAGCCAAGTAGATTAGCTAATCTTTCAATTCCTCGTGAGAGAAAGGATTTAACAGTGAATGATATCAAATCCCGACTTTCTGAAAGGTGAATTTTCAATATATTTTTATTCTTAAACATTATGATTAATACTAAAATATAGATACAGTGAAACCCCGATTTTGAAACTTTTCGGGGACCGGCCCAAAAATTACAGTGAAACCCCGATTTTGAAACTTTTCGGGGACCGGCCTGAAAAGTCGGAACGGGGAAACACACGAAGCCGGAAACTCTGATGACGTCATAATAAAAAAGTTATATAATTAAAACGTAGGAAGAGGGTAAGTTTTACATTGCATGTATAGGAAAATGCTCGGACTTCCGAAAATAGCAAAATTTTACATTGCAAGTATAGGAAAATGCTCAGACTTCCGAAAATAGACATTAAAGCGGGAAAGTCAAGGGAAAGTTTTACATTGCATGTATAAGAAAATGCTCGGACTTCCGAAAATAGACGTTTAAAGCGGGAAAGTCGTACGATACGGGAACGCACGAGCAGGGTTTCACTGTATATCCAGTTCATATAAATTTTATTTATGGTATTCAAAAATAGAGTAGACTCCTGATTAAATGGGATAGCTGAAAAATTAATTTTCTTATATAACTGATTCCCAGAATCCATAAAATACTCAAAAGAATCAGAATTATGGACAATATGCATTTAATATTTAGTAAAAAAGAAAACAAGAAATGTGTTTATTTGCAGCAAGAAATTATTGCAATATTTGTAATTTTTATATAATTCTAATTTTGATTGCTCAATTATTTAAAATAGGGTTGTCCAGCTGGAGGCCAGCAGGCCAAATCTGCCCTTGTGGAGTTTAAAATAATTAAAAAGAAATAAATGAAACAGGTTAATTAAGCAAAATTACAAAAATTATAAAATTAATTATTCTTTAAGGACAGAATAATGAAAGACATTGATGAAAAACAATGATTGTAGTTTAAAGCACAGATGAACATGATCACGTGGAAAAAAGTTCAGTTACAATTTAGAATAAGATATTCAAAAATCTAATAATGCACACTATTAGAAGTCCAAAAATGTGCACTCAGACATTTTCAAACTAAGAACTATTTTCAAAAAATATATTTTGTTCATTTTTCAGATTGCCTTGATCTGTATGACATTTTCATGCAGCAAAACATTTTTAAAATTCATGTCTTACACATGTTTATATCCTATTCACTGCAAAATTTTTGATTTACTAATAGAGCTTGGCATTAATTTTTGTTTTTATGACTAATCATTTTAGCTTACAATGCTTTATATCCTAAAAACCAAGTTGTCATATATAACATTTTTAAAATTAAAGAATATTCATAGTTTTTCATTTCTATTATTTTAACACATTGAAGCCTATCTTACTACCTTCAACTACACTGTTCCTAACTATATTTACATAGCTGCTAATATTTTTATAAATTTATTAAATTACAATTAATCTCTTATTATTGGGTCAATTCTGATGAAATTTTGAAACTCTTCAGTTTTTTGATCATCATATTTAATTTTTTTTGAAACCTATAAAAAAACAAAAAAAATATTTAAAGAAGCAAATTTTTAAATATTTTTTAAAAATTTCAAAAAAATTAAATATGATCATCAAAAAACTTTGTTTTTAAATATTTTTTTTGTTTTTTTTTATAGGTTTCATTTATGAAACCTAAAAAACAATAACATAAATAATATAAATATTATTTATTTACTTTTATATATCATTCAATAGAACACATTTTATTGTATAATTTTATATTAGATTACTGAAACATCTCTATAAGCCCACATGCAATTTATAATCATCCGATTGTTTGGTCGACCAATTGTCTCTCTGTGCCCACATAAGTGACTAAACAGTTAGCCAATTGAGATGTGAACTCACATGCAACTAACAGTTGGTCAGCAACTCATTTTCTAGGTCAGTTGTACCAATTTTCTACCATAGTTTGGCAAACCGTCCAAAGTTGAGCAATTAAATTCCTATCAGAATGCCCTTTATAAATAATTTCATATTTAAAAATTATACATTCTTGGTTATACCATAACAATTTTGTGATAAATCTAAATAAAATAAAATTTATGAAACATAATTTGAATAAACAATATGATACTGATAACAAGAGATAAAAATCTTTTCTTTTTCAAGAGTGTCATAAAGATTTAGGAATTATTTTAGATGCAAAATTAAGCTTCAAATCTCATATTATTTAATAAAAAAATTTTACAGAAAAACTGGTTTTACTTGGAGATATCTGGATATATTTCTGATTTCATATGTAAAGCCTGCTAAATGCAGAAATAATAAGTATTGTGTCTTATGGTTTGATTATTTATGCAGCAACATCTAAGACATATTTAGAAAAATTAAATAGAAGCTATAAATATTTAATTAAACAAATTATTAAATTTATTACTAAATTGTAATGGATAGAGAAAAAAAAGAGACAAAAGAAATAAACACACTATCAAAAGTTTAAGATTCTTCTTTTATACTGCTTTTACCGGAGTATAATTATTAGCAAAGACAATACAATTGTTTGTTATAAGTTATAACAAACAAAAATTCAAATCAGCTATGTCTCAATTGTAGGAAATTTGTTGCAAAACACAAGGGTAGGACATATGAAAGTAAGGTAAGACAAAGACAAAGATGGCTGACCAAAATGAGAACATGATTAATTCAGTAAAAATTTTACTTTCTATCTAGCACTTTAAAAAATGGTCTCTCAACTCGATAATCTAAGATTAACTTTTAAATCAGATCAGGTATTTTAAGATGGAATTTATAAAAATCCTTATGTGAATAAGTCAAATAGATTTAATTTCAAAGATAATTATTATTTTTAGGGGCCCCAAAGCCTTGCTCTTCTAGGGCCCCAAAAATTCAAATCTGACTCTGCCTACACTCTATATCAGTTTTATCCATAGTCATTCTCTTAATCATACTCTTAAATCTATATAGCCTTAGCTATTCATTTACTTATTCTGTAGATTCTTTATTCAGCCTCCCTCTCTCACGCTTATCATCCACATGCCTAATATATACTCACTTCAATCATTCTTCACTCAGTTATTCTGAATGACCAAATCATTTCAAACTTGACTTATACACTGCATCTATCACATTTCATTTCATATTGCTTCATCATTTGAAATACAATTATATTATCATTTCAGTTACACTTTACAAGTATATCTCCACTATATACAGATATTCCCCAATTTACACAAATAATTGGGACAAATTATTTTATATAAATTGAATTTTTTTATATAATTTTTATATTTTTTTATATAATTTTTTATATATTTAGTGTCCAAATAAAAATTAGTAGTGAAAAATCCATAAATTTAAGACATTTCAATTGTCTGACCACTGTAGCTTATGATCTCAGTATTTGAACTGAGCCCTGTCTTAAGTTTAGGACTACATTTAATGTATTTGTTTCTTTTATCTTTATATATACTGAAACAAATCAGTTTTTAATAAATTTTAAAGATTTAATGATTTAATTTTATTATGTTCTAAAATACAAACAAAATCTAAATTATTTATTTATTTTTCAATTAATTTAATTAATCATGTGCAGTATATATTTTAATATGTGATAGATAAATTATTGAGGCATATTAAATTATGTGATTTTGGTATATTTCTTTTATGAAATTGATCATTCAGTCATTAAATTTTTAATGAAAATTATATTGTAATGACAAGACTTAGAAATATAATTTTTAAACATTAAGTATTATAGAAATTGTTTTCATTTAATATTATTTCATCTTAGTATTATTATTGAACCAGTTAAGAATATTTTTGGTAACTATTGTACTGTATTATGTTTTTAATGATGATTTTGCATTAAATATAGTATTAATAACAGAATTCATTTTTTAAAAATAAGAAATAAATTATTGTTCTTCTGTCATTTAATTTTTATATTAATTATAATAATGCAAAATATATAATGATTTGTTTTCTATTGAGTTAGTATGGCTTTATTAGTGATTTTATATAAATAGAATATTTTATTAAATTTTAATTACTCTTGATGTTTTTAACTTAATATTTAGCACATCTGAAGTCTTTGTTAAAAATGCCCTAAAGGACACATCTCCAAAAAATGGAATTATTGAAAACTTTTCAACGCCTATTAATCGATTTTGGTCTGATCGAAACTTATTTTCTTGTCCTGCCACACCAGTTACTTCTCCTTATAAACGCTCTCCATATGCTGATAAAATTGGCTTCCATTCATACAGTGAACCAAAACGAAGAAGAAAATATTTGACTGAAGTAAGACGTAATATTTTAGAAAAAATTGAAATTTCTGATGATGAAACAAACTGCATTGATAAAATGCATTCTTTTGAAAACAAGAATCAGTTAACAAAAATGTGAGCCTTCATTATTTAATATTAAAATTTAAAATAAATATATGTTAATTGTGTAAATTTTTAGATTGTATATAATTGATTCAAATGTAAAAAATTAAAATTATTTAGCACCTGTTAACTTCTTTTGAAATTATTTGTAATTTTTAATGTAGTGTGTATTATATTTCACTAATTAAGAATAAAATTTAACATTTGAAAAATTATTATAATGGAATTAATATTTTGCATTTTCTAGTGAAAAGAATTCTTCAGTTAATGTTAAAGAATCAGTTTCTCAGAATTCTAACAGAAATCAATTTAAAGAAAATTTACATAAACCAATAAAGATATCAGTCAGGCGAGGCCTAGAAAATCTAATGAATAATATAGATTCAAAAAGTAAAAAAAATAATAATAATTTTGCAGTTTATATGATGATATTTTTTAAAATATATCTCATTTAAGTTGAGTTACAAGAAAACACTTTTATTCACTAACATTTTCGGCCTAAACGGCCATCATCAGGCTTGTTTAGTTTTAGTTGTAAAGCCTGATGATGGCCATTTAGGCCAAAAACGTTAGTGAATAAAAGTGTTTTCTTGTTACTCAACTGTGAAGAGTGCTGTTTTCTTCAGTTTATGAATTTGACGTTGCCTATGGGATATAGTATACAACATCATATTTTTTCGCTCATAAGATTTTTTTTATTAAATTTGTCAAATGATTTTTCTATGAACCTAATTATCTTGCCAAATTTATCCCTTGAAATCTTAATGGAAATTTTAATGATTTGAAATAATTTAAACTAATTTTAGCTCCATCTCATAATCAGAATATTTATTAATTATTAAATTAATGAGTGTTGTCATCTATTAATTAATAATTAAACTATCCACCAATTTTTCTATTATATTGATGAGAAAATTATGAAATATGATTGCAGAAAGACTTTTAAAGTTTTTATACAAGAAATTATTCTAATTATTTCTACATGCAAAAGAATTATAACTGCCTCATTCATGACATCACTATCAACTTGAAGTGGGATAGAGTATAATTTAGTTTTTAGTCAATAGATGGCACTGCATTGATAACTGAAATTAATAGTTAAATTTTGTTTCTAAATTAATTTGTAATATTAGGGTTATTTGGCTATTACTTGGTTATTGTTTGGTTATTAATCCCTAGTAAGTTTGTTTGGTTGATATACAAATAAATTCCTTTTAATTAATGTAAATCACTATTTAAAGTAGCATTTTATGTGTAAAAATTTAAACAATCATCAAAAAAATTTCATTATAAATACACTAAATGCTTAGAATATCAGAACCATAAGCAAGATAGCAGATTTCTAATATAGAATATTAGCTTTTAGTTTAGAAATTGAAATATGAATTACTTCTTATTTTTTGTACTGTTAATATTTTAAATAAACTTTGCCTTATAATTGGGGATTTACAGTATTTTATTCCAGATATACAATAAAATTTTGAATAATTTTCTGTGTCTGTAGTTCTGTTAATAAAAAGTTGGGAAAAGGGGGAAAATTTTTGTATTTTTTCAATTCTAACATGCCATCAAGTATATTGATAGCATGTTAGAATCAAAGAAATACAATACAGTGAGCACTGTATTTTTTAATTATAAAATATAAAATAAATAATTGTTATCACAGTGTAAAACTTTCATGAAAAATATTTATTGTATATTAATTTAAATTTTATAAAATTTCAGCCAATAACTGTATCATTAAAATATCTTACATAAATGATACAGTTATTCACTTAGAATTCAAATTAATTAATAATTAATACTGTAGTTTGAAACTTTTATAAAGATTAATTACAAAACTTCTATTTTGATTATAATTAAAAATATACAATACAATAATCTTTTTCTATTTTTAATTGATGGAACTATGGACATAGAAAATAATTCAAATTTTTTATTGTAAGTCTAGAATAAAAAGACTGTAAAAGTCCAATTATAAAGTAAAATTTATTTAAAATATTAACAGTATATTAATTTTAATATTAATATTAAAATATTAATTGCTTATGTTTATGATTAAAAAGTAAGAAGCATTTTACATTTCAACTTTGTCTTTTATTCACAATAGAATATTGTTAATGAAAATAAATAAAAAGGAAATATAAAGCCTAAATGTAATAGATAACATCTTAACAAGCAATGAATTCAATTTATTTGGATAGTGATCTGGCAGAAAAATCCTCTTCGGTGCCTTTGTGACATTGATAGATATCAAGGCCACAGAACAAAAAATGATATAAAAAAAATTCAATCCTGATTTTATTAATTCAGCTTTTGCAAATTGGTTTTTTTGTGCGTAATTGTTAGAAATATACCCTTTTGATGGTGGGTCCTAAATTTTTTTGATTCTCAAAATATTTTTATAAATTACATATAAACAAATATTATTTATATTTGAATGACTCTGTAGTATTTTAATTTTTTCCCATCCTATTAATTTTATAGTCTAATCTAACAAACTTATCCCAATTATACAATTCGATAAATGATATTTTGGAAAAAATCAAATTTTTCTTCAAATAAGATATAAAATTCTGAAAATTAAAAAAATATTGTAGATAATAAGAAAATAATGGTCAATTGTGTTAAAATATACTAAAATATATTGTAATCATTAATTTTTTATTTTAATAGTGACAAATAAAATGTATAATTAATGTTTTTAATGTAAAATGATTATTTTTGTATAATTAATTTAAAGAATAATTAGAATTATTTTTAATTTGTAAAACATAACTGGTAAAATTGAGTTTACATTCTACATTCTTTAACAACAATTTGAATAAGAAACAGATAATGATGAAATATAAAGTAATTGAAAACTTTATTTATTAGATTAATTTTTTTGACATTTTTTTGAAGACTTATAAACTTTAAGAATTTATAACCTTATTAATAATTTTATAAAATAAATCTTATATTTTGTCTTCTATATGTTAGTTTATAAAATTAAAATACTTTTTTTTTATAACAAACTTTATTATAAGGTTAACTGATGAAATGCTCTAACAGCAGCAATTTTTAATGAATCAGATTATGAAATACAGTAGATTCTTCTTAATTGGGACAAATCTCAAAGAACGGAAACCAAACTAATAAACTAATACATAATTTAAAAGCTTAATTGGGACAGTAGCAGAAAAGGAATTTTCAATTTTTGATATATTTTAGGGATTTTTCGAAAGTATGGCTACCCATACATACACTAATCTTTGCCAAGATGTCAAGAAAGGATCTTACACTCAAGTAAAATTGCTTGGCTGAATAAAATTAAAAGCCAGCCATTTAATACAAGCAATCATAGACTAGCTGAAATAAACCAAAATCTACCATAGCAGATCTCCTACAACAAGAAAATCAACTGCATGAGATGTGGGCATTACAGAAAGAAATTCCAGGAACATTCAAACGAAAACGTGATGGAAAGGATCCAGAAGTCGAAGAAACATTAGATCAATGGATTTCTATAGTTACCGGACGAGGCGTCAATATCAGCGGCCCAGTATTGAAGACGAAGTCAGAGGAGATCGGTAAAAAACTAATAATTAGGTACCGGTACCTGTCTTAATAAATCATTAAAATAAATACCTAATTATTATTTTTTTACCTATTATTTATTTACCTATGTATTACATATTTTATTTTAGAATTTATTACTACTTCATTTAATTGGGACAGCCGCTTAATTGGGACAAAATGGTTTAGTCCCGACGTGTCCCAATTAAGCAGAATCCACTGTACTAGATTAGAAAGATGTCCACTTATAAAGCATGTTTAAAATATGCTTGAATATAAAGTACCAAATATAGAAAATATCAGATTACAGGAATTATTCTGTAATTGAAATTTTTGGAGTAACATTTTTTTTCTATTTGAGAATAGACTTTGCACATGAATAGTTTGAATTTGAATAGTTTGCACATGTCTATTTGTATATTCAGAAACATCACACCATTAAAACAAAGTGACACAAAAAATCTGTAAAGACTATTAGATGCACTTTAGAAGTTAAAAGAATTAATTTTATTTAAACTTGTTTTTAATATTGATTTATATTGTTTATATTGCAAAAAAACCTTACTTTCAAGCAATTGAAAATTACAATATTAGTATATTTTAACAGTGATTATTTTTATATAAATATTACAAAGCAATTTATATGTATTATTTAAAATTTTTCTAGATTTAAAGCAAATGATGTCAGACGACTTAAATGTCATGTAATTGAAACACCACATTTCTGTTGGTGTGATAATGATGCAGTCTTTCAAGTAAATTCAGTAAGTATAAAAGAAAATACTATTGATATTGAGCGTGATTACCGAAAATAAATAAATTGGTTAAATATAAAGGTAAAAATTTATTAGATCTCTCTCTAGACAGCCAACTACACACACCAAGAGAGAAAGGAATGTAAACAACGATAATAATAATAATAAACAGATGATCAATTTATACTTTTGTGGAAAATATCAGCAGGGCCGCCAAGAGGGGGTGACATCAGAGACTTTTGTCATGGGCCCGGCATCGAAGAGGACCCAACCGTTTAGCCTAGATGTGTCACAACTAACGTTATGGGACACATCATAATATCACAATACAATGTGTCACATGACGTATTCAAAGTTCCCAGGCTGCCGCCAGAGTGCACTGTCTACTACCCAAAGCAGTTGTGCCAAAATAAACTATTTTATATATAACACTGTTTGATAAGTACAAAATTATTTATTAAACAGTTCAAAAGATCAATTTTAGGATGGACAGCTGTGGTAAGAGCATGCGGTGCCTGGTGTGTGTATCCAGGTTTAGTTCCCGGGTCTCATACTTACATAGTTTCTCAGAACGGATCTAGATCTACCTGTTGAACCACATCCTTCACATGATGGCTAATCTCACTAAGGGTATAAGTAGCCCATAGTGGGGATTGGAATAACCTATCGCTTAGTACCAACTTGATGGAAAGCTGTGTTACACCACACAGAAAAAAAATATAGGTTAGTTACGTTACTAAATCTCATGAAAGATTTTTATTAAACCAAAGTGATGCACTTTTTTAATTGGGGCCCGGACTACAGATTTGTCGCGGGCCCGAAAATTTCTCTCAGCGGCCCTGAATGTTAGTATCATTTACTGGTGATCAGACACACTAATATTTTACTCTGTTATTTCTCTTGCCTAATCATGTTTTCATTTTTCATAATTTTTCAACAGATTTGAAGTTTCATCATATTATGCTTAGCACTGGTTCTGTCAAGTTATTGGCTATTAATATGTTATTAAAAATCAGTTATTTTTCTTTAGTCTTTGCTTGAATAAAGAAATGTCAAAAATCAATATGTTTATTTCCCACTGATGTCATCTAATTCTTTGCAAGTGATATTGCTCCTTGATTATTGACAAATAGAATTTATGGTGATGATGTAAATTTGCCTGCTCCAATTTCTGTTAAGAAATTCTGTAACTAAAGTACTTCTTTTGCTACAAGACATAGGGCCAAATTTTCAGCTTCTATATTTGAAATTACAGTTTTCTGCTGCTTCTTGCTACTCCAGGAAATTGCCATTCTACAAGTTTAATCACATAACTGCTAAACAATTGTTGATCAGTTTTATCAGTAGCCCAATCTGTATTGCAAAAAATAATCAGCAATTGCCCAATTCACCTGAATATTAAACCAAATCTTTTGTCTGCTTCACATAGTGTAAGATTTGTTTCATATTCTACTGAAAAAAATGAATGCAGAAGAGGCTTATCAATACTGTCAAGCAATTTGGAGAGCTCTCATATTTAGGAGGAGGCACAAGACCAGATTTAGCATTTGCTATTATATGAGTCAATTCAGTGATTGTTCTAGCAAGGAATATTAAGTCTAATATCACTGAACTGACTCGTAGCAAATGCTAAATCTGGTCTTGTGCCTCCTCCTAAATATAAGAGCTCTCCAAATTGCTTGACAGTATTGATAAGCCTCTTATGCATTCATTTCTTTCAGTAGTTTGACTAAACATCATACCTGAATCTAAAGTTTTGGACATTTCTGTCATGCTAACCATTCCTAAAGTTTTAAGCAGCTTTTCAGCATAAGTAGTTTGATCCAAGATGAGGGAACCATCCTCATGTCTTTTAGCTTTCATATATAAAATGTAATGTGTGTTTTATCTAGGAAATGTATTCACAGATTCTAGAGATCTTATTCTTAATTTAATAATTTTACACTTCGATGGTTACTTCACTTTTGGATAGGATGAGTAGGTTGTCAATATATATATATATATATATATAATATATAGTAAAATATATATATATTATTTATTGTTTTTGTCTGAAAAAAACTGTGGATACAGGAAAATGATAGATGCAGAAGTTTATATAAAATGAAAATTAGATTAAAAGATAATACTAATAATACTATAAACAATAAATTACTATAATGGATCAACAACATAAATTGAACTGTGTATAATGTATAATCAGCTAGGCAAAAAGTGAAGTGAAATGATTCATACTTACAGACAATGTTGCCAAATATGATTTACAGAAAATCACAAGTACTGGAGTAAAAGTAGCAAAATTTCTATATCAATAATTTTCTTTCATTAAAGGGAATTTAGAAATTTAGTAAATTTCTATCAGTAATTTTAACTATATAATATTTTATCACCAAAAAGCATTAAAAATCACCAGATCTAGCAACACAAGATGTGACACATGATGGCACAAAATGCCTGAAAAGTGCCAAGAAGTTTCGAAATTTCACAAATTTTAAAATAAACTAAATGCAAAATGTGTTTACATGAAGGCATTCATTGCCAGCTTTGCATCAAGTTTATATGCACATACAGAAGTTTTTCCATACTGGATCAGATTCATTGGTAAAAATTTACTTTGCCATATCACAAACTGAATGATATAAGAATGTAAATTGATGTAGAAAGTGCAGATTGTTGGTACTCTTGCAAAGTCGCAAATTTAACGAATACCAGTAATATTAATTCTAAACTAAACCTAACGGTTCTAATGACTTTGCAATTCCAGAGTTTGGTCTGAGCTCAGGTCTTTAACTACTTTCTAAACTAAATATAATTAAATTCAAAACAATCTATCAAAACTTAACATCTAACAAACGAAAACAAAAGAACCAGAACTTAGAACTAAAAGTAACGAATAAGTGTTAGCTCAAAAACAACAAACGATGTTAGAAACTTATACTAATAAATTGAATAAATTATCAAAACAACCTTTTGCAGATTAGATATGCCATATCACAAACTGAATGATATAAGAATGTAAATTGATGTAGAAAGTGCAGATTGTTGGTACTCTTGCAAAGTCGCAAATTTAACGAATACCAGTAATATTAATTCTAAACTAAACCTAACGGTTCTAATGACTTTGCAATTCCAGAGTTTGGTCTGAGCTCAGGTCTTTAACTACTTTCTAAACTAAATATAATTAAATTCAAAACAATCTATCAAAACTTAACATCTAACAAACGAAAACAAAAGAACCAGAACTTAGAACTAAAAGTAACGAATAAGTGTTAGCTCAAAAACAACAAACGATGTTAGAAACTTATACTAATAAATTGAATAAATTATCAAAACAAGTTAAATAAGCAAAAAATATAAATTTATTAGACTCAAAATACTTACAAAAATATAAACAAAGCTTTATTTAAACGCTAATAAAGCAGATTAAAATAACCAACAAAACTTACTTAATTGAAATTCAAATATCCAAAAATTCAATTATTCACAAGAAATAAACCTTAAATACTACTTAAATTTAATACCTCCACCACCATTACAAAACTTCAAGCAATTGTAGATCTTTACAAGAATTCGAATGTCACAACAAAATTTCAAGCAATCGTAGATCTTTACAAGAATTTGAATGTCACTCAGCCAATTTCACTTTAGAACCAACACCTCTCGTTAATACCAACACCTTGCTGTGTCATTGGTTGCTTCTGTTTTTATACTGAGTGACTTACAATCCCGCACTTCGCTCATTTGCATAAGTTCGCGTAACAATATCAAATTTATTAGCTTACAGAGTAATCAATTCATGTCATCCTCTTTACAGTTTAATTATATACTGAACGAAACATCAATACAAGATCATTCTTATATTATCATATTAGATCAGTGGTAAAATCTATTTAGATTTAGATGATGTCATTAACTGAGAAAGGTCGTCTGGAAGATGGATGTCCGTCCTTAGCACATGATTGCGAAATATTGAGATGGAGAATGTGGAAATAAGTCAACTGTTAAACTAAAATATAATATGTTAGATAATATGGAAAATAAGAATAAATAATAAAAGATCATAATAAAATAAAACAGAACAGGTCAGAGTTAACTTCTTCACACTCTGATATCAGCAAGCATGGGAGTGAGTGGTGATAATACAATGGTGACATTAATTGCTGCTTAACCGTAAGAAGTAAAGTAAAATTTAACATCATATGTGTGTGTGGTGTGCTTGCTTCTAAATAATCAGTCAGTCTAGGATTAAGGTTCCTTAAGCTAGGTTGACACGATCAGAGTATACTCAGTCGGAGACAAACTCGGACTAAGTTTTGTTTGTTTACACATTCCAAATGTACTCTTTCTATAGTCTGGTGTGAAATAGCATATTTCGTGCTGTTGCTGATATATTATTGCAGGAGCTAGACAATCACATTAATAAACAGATTAGATGGAAGAAGATATGGACTCGAGAATGGATCAGCTTCATAATTTCCTCTTAATAATTGCTCAGGCGTGAGCAATTAGGCACCTTTTCCAATTTTTTGCCTGAGGTGGAAAATGAAGGTAAAAGTACATTCAAAACTGCCTACGATTTATTAATATTTAGTTTGATGAACTTTTGACTTATTAATTCTGAAATTTCATCATTTGACACAAACATGAGAGCTTCCCTCTACCTACGCAATCATTGTTTACTACTTTCTGCCATCTTAAACTTCCAATCGACTGTCACTCGATCTGAATATTTTGGTTGTCGTCCGAGTTTATTCGACTCAGATGAAAAGGTCCGCGTTGCATCCGAGTAGATGTGCACACAACATCCAAGCGAACTCGGTCCGAGTGTGTTCTGATTGTGTCACTCTAGCTTTAGACTAAAATTTCTAACCAATAGATATGAGAAAACAATAAATTGAGAAACATTTGATGTAAATTTAATTTCTATACTTTGAATAGAATTTATTCAGGGACCCTAGAAATTGAATGAGGTTACTGAGAAAGCAATACTTCTGGGAATGATAGTTTAAGGTTTTACTGTACTCCTACAATGAATTCATTTCTTTTATCAAAGTAGATACATTGATCTGCATTTGATCCAATAAAAATAATAAAGACAAATAGGCATTCAATTGTCTTTGGATCAAGCTTGCTTTGTTTTTGTTTGTTATTTACTATGTTCAATGCATTATATCTATAAACTGTAAAATGATTTAAAGTAGGTTTTCTTCCAGACCGCAATATTGGAAGCTGGTTTACTCCTGTGTACTTCCACTGGAGCAGATTGCTGCTTTCCTCATTGAGATTTGTTTAGCCATGCGGATATTCTCTAAAGAAATAAATTTCTGCTAGCAAATATCGAACTCTGAGCGGGAATGCATGAGAAATTAAGACTTTTGTTATAACTGTTTGCCACTTCGGGTTTTGACTAGAAAAAAAACTAGAAATTCTGTACTTTGAATAAGAAATGTTAGGCATTTTGAGTTCAGCCTAGGATATTCTAGAACGTCTGACAAGCGTTAGGACGTTTTCGTTTTGACTAGGAAATTCTAGTATTTCCGACAAGCATTAGGACGTTCTTGTTTTGACTAGGAAATTCTAGTATTTCCTGAATTTAGGTTTGTCCTGTAACATATATATCAAATAAAAAAATAAATTTCATTTACAAAGTGAGATTGTCCAGTAACATATATATTAAATAAATTAAATACATAGTAAATTTTAATGGCAAAATAAAAATAATTATCTAAAGTACAAGTCTTTATTTGTGTGCAAATACTAAAATATTGATAAATTTGAATAAAAATGAGAGAAGAATAATCTGAAACAAATATACATTATATTGAAAGTGCAGTGCCTGACCTAAAAAATTGGTTCGTCAGCTGCTGGCCCATATTGTTACGATAGCATCGGCCCTTCTGGCATTTGCCAGAACGCTCTTATGGCCAGTCCATCCCTGACTGTGAAATGAATTTGAGGCTGATAGTAGATTTAAGAAGAAGAGTAAGTGGGAAAATGCTAACTGAACTTTAAGGTTAAGAAATAAAAATTTTGCAGTGGAATAACCAGCTGCTAACTTAGCAGATTTTATGAGATTTAATTCAGAGAGCATTTCTTATTGACTAGAAGAAAGGTTATAAGCACAATGACTATGGATAATTGCATCTTTGTAACTGCCAAACTGGTATGAGTTAGATGGGGGAAGATGGAGCTTGTAGATGATTATTCCCAGAAAATATTTGTATATTTCTTGAAGGAAAAATCTCAAGTATCAGATGTTTGTGACAAATTTAAAGCCATAGTAGAAAATCAGACTGGTAAAAAGATCAAGAAACTTTGATCTGACAATGGAAAGGAATATGTTAACATAGAATTTAAATACAAACTCTGCTCCACGGAAATTCTTCGCCAGCTACTGTTCAGCACACTCTTCAGCAAAATGGTGTTGCAGAACAAACTAATCAAACACTAATAGAAAAGGTAAGAATGATGCTGATTGATGCAGATCTTCCAAAAAGTTTTTGGACAGAAGCGATATCAACTGCTGTATATCTGACTAACCGATCCCCTTCCAAGGTACTTTATGATAAGACACTTCATGAATTATGGAATGGTGAAATACCTGATCTTTTGCATTTCAGAATATTTGGTTGTAAAGTTATTTTGTAGAGGTTTTGATATATGTATTATAATATTACAGGAAACTACTTGCTTTAAACCAATTATAACACAAACAGCTCTACTAGCAAGTATAAAGTTATTTATTATAGTATAACGTTTTCGGATCCTTGGAAGAAGATTTGCTACCAATCCCCATCCTTTAAGGGTCCAAACATATGAAAATTGCTTGGAGCCAGGTCTGGACTGTATGGTGGATGTTCCAGCACCTCGAATCCCAACTCCTTTATTATGTCGGCCGTCCGTTTGGCAGAATGTGGCCGAGCATTATCTTCTGCAGGATGACACCTGTTCGCAGTTTTCCACGACGTTTGGATCTGATTGCAGGTATCAGTTTCGTACGCAACACATCACAATAGTTCTCACTGTTCACAGTTTCGCCTCTTGGGGTGAAATGAACGGCTACTACACCTTCCATGTCCCAGAATAAAGTGAGCATAATCTTTCCAGCTTATGGCTGACATTTAAATTTCTGAATGTCTGGTGATGATGGGTGTTTCCAAACCATGCTCGCAGCCTTACTTTCCGGTTCGTGATGATGAACCCAAGTTTCATATACAGTAACAATTTGTTGTAAGAATCCATCTCCCTCGCGATGATAATGGGCCAAATGTTTACGAGCGATATCCAACCTTTGCGCCTTATGCTGTACTGACAAATCTGTAGGGACCCACCTTGCAAACACTTTCCGAAAATTTAGCCTGTCGTGTAAAATGGAATACGCTGAACCATGGCTGATATTTAAAGTATTGCCGATTTCGTCCACTTTGATCCACCTGTTTTCCCTCACCATACCCTCAACGACATTCACATTGTCCTCAGTGGTTGACGTCGATGGCCTACCTGATCTTTCCTCGTCACATAAAGAAGTTCTTCCATGTTTGAAGCGCTCTATCCATTCGTAGATCTTGCTTCGCGATAAACAGCTGTCACCATACTGTGCTTGCATTCGATGAATGATGTCCGCAGGTTTCACATTTTCCGCATACAAAAAGCGAATCACTACTCTCATTTCCTCCTTGGTGCAGATCAACAAAGCAGCTGCCATGTTTAATGGTTGCTACACTCCAACGAATAACGCAGGAATAAGAGCGTCACGTTGTATCGAAGTGTTGCCAACTACACTCACTCAGCACTGGATACTAGCAGTGTTACCAAACCCTGGAAAGGGAAATTGCAAAAGTCCCTTTACTTTCTGACTTTCCCTCGTATTAATTCAAAACAATCTAGCTAACTTTAATGTTTAACCAGCAAAAACAAAACAACTGGAAACTTACAACTAGAAGTATCAATTAAGTGTTAGATCGAAAACAACAAACAATGTTAGAGACTTATACTAATAAATTGAATAAATTCTCAAAACAAGTTGAATAACAAAAAATATAAATCTATTAGACTCAAAACACTTACAAAAGTGTAAACAAAGCTTTATTTAAACACTAATAAAGCAGATTCAAGTAACCAGCAAAATTTATTTAATCGAAATTCAAATATCCAAAAATTCAATTATTCACAAGAAATAAACCTTAAATACTACTTAAATTTAATATCTCCACCACTGATACAAACTTCAAGCAATTATAGACCTTTACAAGAAATGTGAATGTCACTATTCCAGTTCTAGCTCAATACAACACCTCTGTGTCGTTGGATATGTAGGCTTTTATACTGAGTGACGTACAGTCCTGAGCTTGGCTCATTTGCATAAATCCATGTAACAATATCAAATTTACTAACTTACAGAGTAATCAGTTCATGTCATCCTCTTTACAGTTTAATTATAAACTGAACAAAATATCAATAAAAGATCATTCTTATTTTCTCATATCAGATCAGTGGTAAAATTATATAGATGAGATGATGTCACAAACTGAGAAAGTTCCTGCGGAAGACGGATGTCTGTTCCATAAACACGTGATTGCTAAATACTTCGACGGAGAACATGGAAGTAAGTTAACTCTTAAACAAAAATATAATATGCTAAATAATGTTGAATATAATGATAAATAATAAAAAGAGCATAATAAAATAACAGACAGGATAGATCAGAGTTAACCTCTTCACGATACCAATTTTTTTACCTTAGTTTGGCAAACTTCTATACAAAGTTGAACAATTAAATTCCTATTGGAATGTTCCTTCATGACTTTATTGTATAAGACTGGTTTAGATTGAACTGTTTCTATAAATTTTTTGGTCTAATCATCAGTATTCATTTCCTCTAACTAATATATTCAATGTGTATTTCTTTATGGTTATATAATTAAATATTAATGTATTCAGTAAGAATATTTATTTTTATAGATATTATAAACATGAAAGTAGTTTTCACCACCAAAAACTCAAAGACAAATGACAAATTTTCGTCCAGATGTGTTTGTACTGGTTTGTATAATCTGTTCAGTTGCAAGTGAGTGCAGACTGGTACAAAGCTATATGTCACACCCTAGTTGGATGATTGTTTAGTTTGTGACAGGTCACAAACTATTTAATCTGCCAACAAAAGAGTTGCTAGTGGGCGCAGTCTCATAGGAATCATTTGTTGTCACTTCTGCAATTAAATAGTTGACTGACTGATAATTGCATGTGGGTGCATACCTTAGTTTTCAAGTTATAACAATTTTTATGTTCATTTGTTTTGAAAAATGTTGCATCTTATATTTTTTGTTAATTTTATAATTTAAATAGAATTAAACATATAAATATCAAGTTTATCGAATATTATATTGTGTCATTTTAGTTTCAGTTTAATTTTTCCATCTAGGTGTAGTGAAAAATATTTTATAATTATAACAATAAATTAGCAATTAAAATTATTTTTATTGTAATATTATTATATTATTCTAAACATTTGTTATTAATTTATATATTTAATTAAAATGATCATTAGTTTAAAAATTATTAGCAATAGGTTTAATAAATGCCTCTCTATAGTTATCAGATTGCTAACAGATGTAATAAAATTAAAAATATATCTAATTTTAACTGTTGTTGTTATTCAATTACATAAAAAAGATAATATGTCTGTTTTTAAGTTTAAATGAAAAAAAAAACAAATTTGTAATATAAATTCAGAAATAAATAACCTTTAGCAATCCATAAATTAGGTTCTTTATAATAAAATGTTTCATATGTAATAAAAATAATTTTAAAAACTTTAATAACCTGTTTATACAATTTTTTTGTCATCTTAAAAAAATACTTTTTTATTTCAATAAAAAGTTTTCAACAAAAGATATCAATATTTTTAATCATTACATAATAGAAATTTAAAGTTTTGTAAAATTTGCAAATGAATTGAAATATAAATAAGAGCTATTTTTTAAAACTAAACTCACTTGAACTAAATTGTAACTAAACTAAATTCAAAAGCACATATCTCTAAAAATTATGATACTTTCAGAAATATTATCTTGTAAGAAGTGGAGAATTATGTAGAACACAAAAATAATATGATAATTAATGGATAGCAAATGGAAAATGCACAATCATATTAGGAAACAATAGACAGACAATAACCATTAAAAGGAAAAATTTTACACATCTGACTTCCATGAGTTGGTATTTAAATGACTTTGGCAAAATTTTACCAATCGGTCGTCAATATGCTAAATCTGTTTTGTTGGGATCACTCTGGCAGGAATTTGAAATTGATACTGAAAATTTTGGATTATGTGCCAACACCTCACTCAATTCCAATTTCTTCTACAATCTCTTGCCCAATTCTAGTCTGGCCAATAGTCAGAGATTTTTTAGCATATTTACTTTCCTGTATCAAAGAAATTGGACAGACCTAATCTAAGATATAATAAATGAATTTGGGGATTAAAAATTCTTTCAGATATCACATTTAAAATAAAACATCTTTTGGAAAGGGAATTAGATTAATTTGCAATCTAGAAGTGATTAAACATCATTTCTGGATTGTGAATTAATCCTAATTAATCTGCAACCCAAATAATCCAATCTTTGATAATTGGGAGTTTACTTTACTTCGGGACTATCTATAAACTATTTCACACTGTTAGGGGGGAGGGAGGATGTAATGGATTTGTGTCGATAATTGATGTAGGGGAGGGAAGGAGTCATGCACATTATGATGTCATGCTTTAAAAATAGTTAGTCTTATATTTATGATTAAAAAATTTTTTTATAAAATATAAAATGTTTATTCCTAATTGTTCAAAAAATAAATACTGTAATGTAACTTTTTTGGAAATATACAGGGTGTTCCTAAAGTTCACCGACAGACTTTCAGGGCAGGTTCTACTTATGAAAATAAATAAAAAATGTCGGAAGAACATAGTATCGGAAATGCATATTTTTCGAGATAAACCAGTTTTTCACCCGAAAGTCATAGAATGTATTAATCCACATGCGTAATATGTATCGACGTCCTTTATAACATTTGAAAATACCTCCAACAATAATTCAATTAACTTTTTTATTAATTGCAAACAAAACGCCTTATTTTTTACATACAGTATTTTAGTAAAACTGAACAATAACAACAAAGCTGCAGGAGGGCATCACAGTAATGTTCAAAATGCCCTCTGTCAGACTCTATACAGGCTTGTAAACGTTTTGAAAATGAGAGTCTAACTCTCTCACAAATCCCGGGCATGTTCTTGATGTCTGTAAACCCATTCGTAATTCTCACAAAAAACCGGTTTATCTCGAAAAATATGCATTTCCAATACTATGTTCTTCCGACATTTTTTATTTATTTTCATAAGTAGAACCTGCCCTGAAAGTTTGTCGGTGGACTTTAGCAACACCCTGTATATGTTTTAAAATATAAGACACATACAGAATCTTGTTTTAAGACATTCATATCTATCATTTGAAGATTTATTTGGATATTAAAGAACACTTTATATGTAATAAAGTGCCAGCATAAGGTAATTTGTATTTTCTATTAGTTTATATATTTTTTATTTATATATAAAATCAAAAAAGTTTTTAAATAGAAGGGGAGCAGATATTCAAATTTGAGAAATCATGGTCAAGGGGAATCAAGCTTAGTGTGGTAAAAAATAATGATGTGTCAAAAAGTATTTGAAATAACACATATTTAGTTTATGAATAGTTCTTTTGTAAATTATGATTTAAATATATAGTGCCTTATCAAAATTTTATAGTAATGTTGCAACAGTAAATTGTAAAAACAGTATAATAAATTGATTAATATTAGAAATGTGCAAACTGACCAAACCTTTGAGTCTGGTTTCAAAATAAAACTTAATTTTTTCTTGAAATTTCAAATTGCAATTTAATCCATATAATCCAACACTTTATCTAATCTGGTACTTTATAATCCAGACATTAAAAATCTCTGCTGGTAGAAATTTTTTTTTTTGTGATTAGAGAGCATTTCACTAGTTGTATTTATAATAGGTTTCATTATTATGGAAGTATATGTTGTTATTTTTATAGGCTAATATGTATTTTTAAGATATATTTTCACCACAAAATACAATATATTTAATGCTAATCAAACATAAGAGTGATTTATCTCTATGATCTTTCAATATATCTAAAACAAAAACAAACCTACAAAGATGCCTAATTTAATTATATTTACATTATACATTGCCTAAATTCAAAAATTATATATCTAAAAACACTTGATAGTTTCCATTTTAAAGTTTATGTGGGAATGCCATTATCTAATTGTGGAACTGGCTACCAATAACAGGATTCAAGTGCACAAGTGCAGGGCACAAAGGGATTTGGGACAATGATATTGTAAATGGACTAGCCAAGAAAAAGTCTTCTCATCCCTTTATTGAACCTGAGCCTGACCTAGATATTAGATTTGATGCATTTGGACAGGTTACAAGGAACTGGTTGGCAGCTCTCCCATTGATGGTCCACTCCTGGATTTAAGCAAGTAAAGACACTTATTGATATTTTAGATCCTTCATTGCAAAGAATTAGAGAGTTGCTTGCATTTAACAAAAATCAAATCAGAATTGTTACAGGGCTTCTCACAGGTACTGCCATTTTTGGAAATATTTTCACTTGATTGGGATTGTTAATAGTCTCAATTGTAGATGATATCAGGGAGGAAATGAAATTCCTCTTCATATTTTGTGTGAATGTGTGGCCCTTTCAGAGCTAAGATATGAACTTCTAGGGTTACTTTTTGCTGCACAGAAAGAATTTTTTACAGTTTCATTGAAGAAGAAATTCTTTTATGTTTAAGATGGGACTTCTTATGAAAAGATCTTATTATGGGGAACACAATAGATCACTAGATGGTGGTAATGTTAGGCCTGTTTAAAACTTCTTTACTGTTGCTGCTGCTGCTAATACTAAATATATCACAGTTATACAAAAAAATAATAATGCATTCTACATAAAGGAAAATTATTTAGGTGACAAGCTATCTATATATTATTTTAGAATTTAATATAACAAAAAATGGAATGCTGCATATTATCTATAAAGAGATATTATCATCTAAAAAATTTATTTCTGTAGTAATTTGTTTAAAAAAATATTAAAATCATTACTTATAAGTCTAAATTACAGTAATTACATTTTATAATATATGCAAATCTCATATACAGTAGTCCAATAGAAAATATATTGTAAATTACATTCCAGTGTAATATATTGAAATCATATTGCAACAGAGCATTATCATCTAAAAAATCATATCATATAGTTTTTAACTTAGAAACTTGAATGTAAAATGTTTCCTAATTTTCTTTTTTGATTTTTCTAAAATATTTCATTTTATATTTTTATATTTTATGTTAGTCATACATTTATTCTAGATTTACAATTAAATATGAAAAATTGCTCTATATTTTGCTTTTAAAATATGAAGAGGGAAAATTAAGCTAGAAAATATGATATACTTAAATTTATTATCAAAGTTATTATCAGTAGTATAAACAATAAATATAGCAATATTTGAGAACTTCCCAGTAGAGTGAAAATATTTCCTAAACTAGGAAAATTTTGAAGCAAATATTTTAAAAGAATATTTTGAGGAAATCCAAAAATGTGATTTAATAAGAATGACAAGAAGTTATTTTTATTCTGTTGTAAGCGATATATTTTTAAGCTATTGTAAGCATTAAAATTATAAAATATTTTTCTCCCAGTTTCAAGAGATTGCATTTTGGTTATTTTGTAATTATTTTTTGTTTGTGTTTACAAAAATAAGCACTATAAATAAATTGTTTATGATAAATTCAATATTTCTAATATATCTCTCCTTTATTTGCACAAATTATACTAAAATTGATGATTATAGGATGAATAATATCAAATCAGCTGATTTTTGTTTACATTTTCCTGCACTAATATTTATATTCTTAGAATTAATTAAGAATAGTAGTCAGCATGTTAACAGGAAATGATTCCTATTGAAAATGTCTTAATTTCATACTAATTTTGTTTTTGGATTTCATACAAAAAATGAAACAACCCATTTAAGGTCATATTTCCAGTCAGTTTAAATCCCAAATATCAAAGTATTAAGTTTATAAAATTTTATATAAAGATATAAACACAGATTTAAATACTAGTCATTTTCCTTACTTTTTCTTTTCTGTAGGTGCTCTTTAGGTAGTTTCAATTTTTATCATTAAAAGTATCATTAATCCCTTGAGTGGCATGCATGTTTTGAAATTAAGCTTAATTAATATGCAAAAAAAATTAAAAAATTGTGAAATCTCACTTAATTTTTGTCAAAATCTTGTTGAAATTTTCAGTATTTATTTCATTTTTTTTCTTTCTAACAATTTAAGCATTTTTTTAATTTTATTTTTTTCATAACTTTTTGTTATGTTTATAAGATAGGCAAAAACACAATTTTTTTATTTGTAATTTTAGCCATCTAACAAAATAATCGATATTTATAGATAAGAACAAATCTGAACAAAATGTGCCATGAATGAAGAAATTCAGTTGAAATTTTCAGAAACTATTAATAAAAAACACGAGTTACATAACATTTGTTGATTGAACTTGTCATATAATTATTAAAAAACTTACATGAATTCATTGAAATATTATCATTTTTATTAAATTAATAATATTTCGTATTTATTAACTTGTTTGTATTTCATTTATACAATTTTTCAGAGTACTTTTTCTAAATTTCTTTATGAAAAAAATTCTAACATGTATGAAAATAGCCTCATCTGGTATATAAACAGCTATAATATATTTTCTGTTCCTCTAAGTCGGGTGGCCAACTTATGGTGCTTGTGACAAAAGTGGCACATTGCATGATTATAAGTGGCACACTGAACCCCAAAGAAAAATTTTTAAAAAGTTTCTTTTACAATTTATATAAATCTGAAATGCCTGTGCACTCCTGTTTACTTATAATGCAAGAACAACTGAATGGATTTTTATGAAACAACTTTTGTTTGTTAGGGGATTTACGCGGTAAAGTTTAAAGATAAGTATTGATTATTAGAAATTGATTTTATATATTGTAATTTACATAAATTACTTGATATCAAATACAAGCAGAAATTATTAATAACTATTTTATCTAACTGCTTTTTAATAATAATCCTTTAAAAAACAGCACCAGACTGCAGTTGATTATCAACACAAACATTTTTTATTGGAACGTTTTCGTTATCGTATAACCATCAACAACACTTTAGAACAGAATACAAAAAGTTTTTAGTTTGTTTTTGAAAACGAACTAAAAACTTTTTGTATTCTGTTCTAAAGTGTTGTTGATGGTTATACGATAACCGAAAATGTTCCAATAAAAAATTTTTTGTGTTGATAATCAACTGCAGTCTGGTGCAGTTTTTTTAAAGGATCAGAAATTATTATTAGAAATTAATTTTATATATTATAATTGGTATAAATTACTTGATCCAAAATGAAGGATTAACACTATTTGAGCAACCTCATTGTGTTAGTGACCACGTGACATGTTAGCTGGGCAATATCATTGGATTACTAAAAGGGACTGAAAAGGGGGATAAATTTGTATGGCACATCTTAATTAAAAACTGAAAAAATTGATGCATGAACTATAAAAATTTGGCCACCCCTGCTCTAGGTGAACTGCCACTGGTGTATTTAACTTTGGATCTATTGGCACTTCCAAAGTAGGCTTGGCTACAATTTTCCAGGAAAGGAGTGGCTGATGTAAAGCAATTTAAGTGCCACACCCCTTTAAATGGCCTGAGGGTGTTTATTTTTAGTTTTTCCCAATTTTTTTCTAAATTTTTAGTGAAATTAAAACAAAAATTGAACAATTAAGATATATTTTAGATAATTTTTACAGAATTAACCATTCTTTATTATTTACAATATTTTATTTTAAGAATCTTATAGCTTATTTGGTGAAAAATATTTGATTTTTTTTTTTTTCCCCCAAAAATTTCAAAATATCATTTGTCGAATCATATAATCGGAATGGGTATGATAGATTAGGCAATAAAATTGGCAGAATAGGATAAAGAAATCAAAATTTTATTGAGCCATTGAAATATAAAACAATGTTTGTTTACACACAATTTTTTAAAATATTTTCACAACTGAAAAAATTTAGGATCCACTGTCAAAAGGATGCATTTTCACTGATCACAAACAAAAATGATTTTAAAAAGCTGGATTAATTAAATCAGGATTGAATTTTTTTATATTGTTTTTTGTTCTGTCATGTTGATGTATATATATTATAGGCATTTAGCAAATTAAAGATAAAGCTTGAACTTAAAAATTTGTGTGTATATATATATATATATATATACACATATATATACACCCCAGATCGGCAAGAATGTCCTAACGTTTGTCAGGCATTCTAGTATTTCCTAGGCTGAACTTGAAACACCGAACATTTCTTATTGAAAGTTCGGAATTTCTAGTTTTTCCTAGTCAAAACCCGAAGTGGTTAACAGTTAAAACAAAAGTCTTCATATCTCATATATTACCGCTTAGTTTTCGATACTTGCCAGCAGAATTTTCTTTCTTTAGAGAATATTCACAAGAATAAACAAATCTCATTGAGGAAGTCTGTAACCTGTGCCAGTGGAAGTACATACATAGGGCTAAATCTGCATTAAATGCACGAAGCATTGTTTATCTGAATTATGTCTGTATAAAAAGAATAACATTTTGTGTAATTCTAAATACCACAAAAGCCTACCTTGCAAAATAAATAACAGGCTCCTAGTTATTTTTTTATTTTTATTTTTGTATTTATGGTAATACTGGGAATATAAAAATTGTTGATTAATTGATAAAAAACATTATTATAATGAATATAATTCATATTTTTATTACTTGATAGGAAATAACAATTTCATTGTTGTTTTCTGTTCTGTTGAGAAAATGAAATAAGACAAATTGAAAATACAGCTAACTCTCATTCATTATTACACGGTTGACTTTAAAGAACTGAAATTGGCAATTTTTTATTTTTTATGGTCAAATATTTTAATATTTTTATTAGTCAAAGTTCAACATAAAATACAAAGTAAAAAATTTTTAAAGTTGAAAAACACAACTAGGTATAGTGTATGACAGAAAGGTTTTGACATCAGCGGAAAAGGTTCGGCTTTCGTACAATACGCAAAAACTGATTGAGTCATTACTTCAGTTGTTGATCGTTGTAAGCTACAATTTGGGTTAAACCATTCCATCGGTTGATTAGCAACGGGGAGTGGAAGGAATATTGCATATTTAAGCGTCTACATGCAAAAAAAACGATTTCGTTTACTATACTTTGCTCTTAACTTTTATTAATACATTAAATAACGTAAAAAATATTAATGAAATAAATTAGGATCGTAACTTTACTGGCAATAATGATTGTCATTCAATGGAAATCAGTAAACTCCTGAGCTGTGAATCCTGTTTTTGTGTATTGCACGAAAGCCAAACCATTTCTGATATTGTTTTCACCTTTATTAAACAGACTGTACCTGAAGAGGGTGTAAAAACACCGAAAACATTTGTACATTTATATTAATAAATATATGTTTAATCTTTACTGGGAAAAGTGCTAGTCTGAAAAAGTATTTAAGCAGTTAAAAGTAAAGTTGTTTGTCCATAATAAAATATAATAATTGAAATAAATACAATTAAAAATACAATACATGAAGTCAATTATATACTGTACTTGTAAAAAAAATTTTGTTGTATTAATAATACTAGTCATTCTATTGTCCCTTGGGAAGTTATTGTATCAGCTACAGGCATGCCATCCCAACTGCATCCTATGTTGAATTTCTCTTATCTGATCTCCTTGTGTTGATTAATGACTATTGGTTCACACTAATGCAAGATATCATCATCCATTTGTTCATAAAAATGCTCAAATAAATCAGCTACATTTGATGATTGAAAAAACATGATAACACAACTCCTGCATGAGTCAATGCAACATCTTCCATAACAGTAACCCATGCCAGTTGCATTACTTGTCCTAAGTATTTGTATTCTTCCACCCTTTCAATTGTCCAGCCTTCTATCATCACTGGTTGTGGGATTACTTCTATATTGAAATTACCTTTGTGGTCTTGTAGTTTATTTGCAGTTCTGTTTTCTCATTTTCTGTCTTCAGGTCTTCAGTTCACTTAGCATTTATCCTGAGTACATTAACAGAAAGCAAATCTGCATCTCCAAGTTTTAAAGGCCATTTTGAAAATTCTTTAGTCTTATCACTTGATCCATTTTTTTGAACTCTCATATTCTCAGTAAGTCAAAATATTTGAAAATTTTGCTATTTTTACATGACTTTTTTAATATGCCTCAACATTATCACCTCTTGTTCCATAAAGAATTACTAATAAAATCTGTAAAATGTCACCTCCAAGGATTAATATTTTTCCATCAAAATTATACTTTGGTGGAAAAATAATATACTTTTCATGACAAATGTTTTAGAATGATCTGTGTAAAGCTTTGAGAAGATATGAGACAGGAGCTGAAAGAGCTTTGTGATGATATGTGTTGAATGTTCAGTTAGTTCAAAGAAGCTTTAAATCTTGAATGAAATGTTTGTCGTCCTTGTAAAAGTAAAGAAGCAATACTACTAGAAACAATTGTTAATGCAATTTTGCCTTTTGCTTTGATTCCAGCCTTGATGGTATTGAAGCAATAATTTTCTCAATTCCTCCAGGAGCATTGACAAAAGCTGCTTTTGAATTTGATTTGACAAATCAAATTCAAAAGCATAATTATGGACACAATATGCTGTTGATTTGGATTTAATTTTCTCCAAGAACTATCAAAAATTTACTATTGTTCACTGAGAGAATAAATAAGTTCCCTAATTAATTGAAATTATATTTGCTGATTTTATTTCAGTATTAAATGCTCAATAACATTATCATCAATACTAATAGACTGAAATTTGCTAATGTTTGATTATGAATATGCAATCTTTGCTGTAAATCTTTCAGAATTAAATTTTTCAGTTTATCTTGATTAATGACTATTGGTTCACACTAATGCAAGATATCATCATTCATTTTTTCATAAAAATGCTCAAATAAATCAGCTACATTTGATGATTGGAAAAACATGATAATTACATACAACTTCTGCATTTGTTTACACATTTGAGTCGATGCAACATCTTCCATAACAGTAACCCATGCCAGTTGCAGCTTTTAAGTCAGCAAAGCTTATTTTCTTTTTTGAATGAATATTATGAACTAAAATTCTTAAGTAGAAAACATTTCCTGTTGCAAAGTGAATTGAAAAAATTCTGCTAATTATTAGAAAAGTGGTTCATTCTCTTGTTTTCTACTTCTTTCTGTTTTTAACAAATGTATAATATTTTGGAAAATCACAACAGAGCTCAGACACAATTTTGATTACAGTAGAGTCTCTTTAATCCGACACATATGGGACCGGGGCTTGTTGGATTTTGGAGATTTTTCGGATTATTGGATGTTCAAGGAAAAAATGGAATTACACAAAATGAATATGCTCAGCTTATTAAGACTTTCCTCTCACTGCTCTTGCTGTTCAAATTATTCACAAATTCCTCAATTTTATCCCAATGTTTTTTTATGTCATAAATGGTGGCTTGTCCAAAACCATAAAAACGAAGCCAAATTGTAGGTTTGTTTGAAAAGTAATTTTTTTTTTTTTTTCATGAAAATGAATGGTAATTTTTTTTTAGTATATAAATATTTTGATTAATTATATATACAGTCAAACCTCTTTAAGCCGCCACCATCAGTTCGAAGGTCCTCTTTGGCAGTAAAGGAGGGGTGGCGGTTTATGGAGGGTTTATGGTAACATGTGAGAAAACATGTATAGACTAGAATGAGCTCCTATATTATATGTATTCAATATAATTTACATATACAGTGATCATACACCAAGTTAAGAATATCATCTACTCTTATGTAGTGGACTATTTGTAAGTTGACAATGATCAACACTAGTAGTAATTTTAGTAATAATAATAAATAATGGAATACTGGAGCCTTCAAGATGGTAAAATCATCTGGATATGATTCAGGATAATAAAATAATTTGGAATTGAACATTGATAAAATGATAGCTGCCTTGTAAAGCAGTTGCTTATTGGCAGACTGTAACTTTTTAATAAAATACTCTATTTCGAGCTAATATGCTATGAAAGTAGACAGGTTCCAAATATTTTAAGGGCAATTAAAATCAGATTATCATAAGTTGAATGATCATAAATAGAAAATCACCTGTACAAGTTCATACATACCTTGCTAATATGATGGTTACATTCTAGACTACTACGGTAAAGTGAATCAGAGCCTTTCTTCATTTACTAGTAGATATAAAAGCCTAAAAACAAATTTATACTAACATTCAATGGCTGCAAAATAGTGTTACGCCTAAAAAAACTAAGTTCAATGACCACATAATAAAATATTTGCTTAGCATCTTGGAGAATCAGGATTTTGCACATCTAGTTTATCAAGAGAGCCATTTTTTATAACAACATTATTAGTGAAGTATTATAAATTGTGATATGCCTATATACCCTAGTTACGCACTTCCATGGATGTGAACATAGACTCATACAAAGAAATCTGAAACGAAATTAATAACCAAAAAAAGTGTGGAAAGATAAATGTTAGATTTTCAAAGCAAGATAAACACCTAGTAATAAATGGTATTTTGCAAGTCAAATAGCCATTTATATGATCTATAATATGCCATTGGTACTCTGTATTGAGCAATTATTATAATAACCTTGACAATAGCTACTGGACAAGTGGAAAAACATTCTGGCAACTGTGCAAATCCTACAGAAATGATATAAGAAAAATAATTGATTCCTAAAAATGTAGATAGCATAAAATAGATACATACAGAAAGAGAAGAAAAAAAAGCATATAAAAGTATTGTCCATCCACGAAAGCCGTGCCTAGCTAAGATGGATGAGTCCAAATGCAAAAGAGAGAATCGCAGTGAGTATAATGACGAGTGAATTAATATTAAGTTCTGTTAAATATAATATTTCCAATGTCGAAACTAATTATTTAGTTCAACACATAGGACATTCAATCAAACTGAGTGGATGCAAACACTATGGATTTCTATTCAGTGGACCCAGGATCAAATATGCTAAATCAATGAGGATTTTGGTTTCATTTAATGTTACAATTTTCAGGAATCTAATTTAAGCTTTAAATGAGGACCCATTGTATTGACATTATATTATTTTGTGTTAATAATATTTTGAAGTTTATTTGTGTTTATATTTTGAAGTATATAAAAATATTGATAAGCTGATTCTTATAAAATCAAATTTCACAAATTATAACAATGTAATAATTAGATAAATAAATAAATAAATAATAATTATCTTAATTTGGAATATTTGGATAAATTTATTTAAAATTGATTTTTGCTTATTAATAGAACAGTATTTCTTTACTGCTCTATTAATAAGCAAAAATTTTCACAATTTTTATAATCTACAATTATTTTCAGTGATAAACGCGTGCGCGCGCACACACACACACACACACACACACACACACACACACACACACACACATATTTCTGACATTCTCATTTAAACTAAACATTTAAAGAGTTTTTTGTAAAAACTGGAATAAGTAATAATTGGAAGGTGCCAAATCTGGCAATATGGTGGATGTGGTAGCATATCCCATTGAAGCTATAATAGCTCCTGGCAAGTCATCAAACTTGTATGAAGTCTGGCATTATCATGGTGAAATACTATGCCTTTACTGTTAATCAATTCTGGCCTCTTCTGTTTGATGGAATCACTCAATTTGTCCAATTGATGGCAGTACACTTCTGAATTAATTGTGGAATTGTCTAGTAGAAGTTCAAAAAAAAATAATTCCCTTGAAATCACACCAAACAAAGCATTATTTTTTTTGATGAATATTGAATTTTGGAGTGCTTTGAGCCAGTTCATTTCTTCTGCTCCATGATTGCTTGCGTTCAATTTTGTTGTAAACAATCCATCTTTTATCAACATTTATGATCCACTTCAGAAAGGGGTCATTTTCTTCATGTTTGAAGAGCAAATCGCAGATATTAATTCAATTGAGCAAATCTTTCTTTGAGAACATGTAGAACTCAAATATTGTGCTTTGAAACAAAACCATTTATCATCAAAAATATAATTTATTTTTTATATTTAGTGATATTGAAAAAATATTATATGAATAATTGATATTTATTCATGATAGAATGCATATATTATTGCAAAATTTAGATTTTTAATTTGATTCTAATTTTGTTGACCAGAAATGTCATAGGTTGTTAGCAATCAATCAGTTTAATAAAATACTTATTACATCAAAATATTACAAAATATTAGGTATACAGCCAAATGGCTGAGTGGTAATGCTGTTGGAGTGCCATGCAGGAGCATCTGGATTTGCATCCCAGGTCCAGTATCTTCTGAAAAGTTTTTCGGGGTGCTGGACTCAGCCCGGCAATCCCCATCCTTCACCATCCAGCCCCCCTCCACAAGTGTGTTTGCAGTCCATGATTGGAATGGGTCCTGCCCTTTAGTAATCTCTCTGATTGGAAAGGGGTGTAAAATATGCAAAAAAAAATATATATTAGGTACCTATTGTAATTAATTTTGTAAAAACAAATTTACAGATTAATGTGAATGGTGAAATTTTCTATGTTCATGGTTAATTATATCTTGAAAATTTGAAATAATCATCTAGTGTACACATACACTGTCAGAGTATCTATTATTTTATTTTTTCTTTTCGACTAATATTTTATGAATATGGGCCTTGAAACTGTAATGTGTTCTAGTTTATGTGGCGGGCTGTACAAGATGCTTTCACAGGCTGGATCTGGCCCGCAGGCTGGCTTTTTGCCCATCTCTGCAATAGATAGTATTTCTAGTTTTTGAAAATGCATAATTTGACTGTATATATAAAACTATTTTCAATGTACCATAAAGAGGTGTTTATTAAGGTACACACTCGAATAATCCAAATTTATCATATATCGATGAATTCAATTTAAAGTAACTAGGAGCTATACCCAAGTTTTGAAGAAATAGACATTGAATTCAGTAATTAATGAATTTTTTTGAGATATCAAATATATATTAGCACTAGTAAGCCAACAGTATACTAATTCTAATTAATTTAAATCACTATACATTTTACAAAATTTTTTAAAGTATTAATGTTTGATAACTGCCACTGATAATTTTTTTTATTGTTGGTGTGTGTTGTGCAAATCCTTAGAAATTATCTTTTTAGATTATTCTGAAAACTTTTATATATAACAACTGTTCTAATAATAGCAAAGAGACAAACTAAGCACTATGCAGAAATAGATCTTTATTTCAGAAAGTTGACCAGAAATTTAAGATATAAAAAAACAAACATGAACATTTTAAAATTTTCCAGATATGACATCAAAGATATGAGCCACTCACTTGCCAAATCGATTAACTCCACAAAACAAAAAGTAGAGAAAAATGATAATAATATAAATTGTTTTTTAAAATTCCCTTTAAAATATAAATTCAAACAAAAATATATAGTTTTTTAAAATTCCCTTTAAAATATAAATTCAAATAAACATTGTATATTATTACAAGTGTAGCTTTTATCTAACGGCATATAAAATGCATAAGGTAGTATATTCTTGGAGTAATCATTATTTTTATCACAATTTTTGCGTAACTGATGGAGTTAATCGATTTGGCAAGTGAAAATAAAAAATAATACTATTGAATTCAATCTTGAAAACATTTTTAAAAATAAGTTAATGCAGCATATATTTCAAATGTTAAACAAAAGTTTGTTGCTAGAAATGTCAGAGCATTGGGAGACCAAAAGTCAAAAGCAAAGAATTAAGGTTGGTTCCCACTATCCACCACGGAAAGCGGAACGGTCAAAAACCATTGCAAATAAATGCAGGGGCAATTCTGCTTTCGGATTCCCACAGCTTCACTTTCTCCAAGAATCTTAGTGCTGGTCCCATGATTCATTTCATGTAAAACAAAATGGACGCTAACCAACGAAAGGCACTCACCCTTTATGAAATGATGTTAACAGCTGCAGTAAATGAAGAAACAAATAAAATCAAGGAAGGGAAAATGCTGGATCGAAAATATTTATAAGAAGAAATACAAACAATGTTCTATGCAATTTTGATCAAATAGATGAGATTTAGTGACAAAGAATCCTGCCATCTTGACTGTTAAGGTTGCCAACAATTCAACGTCGCAAAATGCATGGATTTCATTGGTGGATGTTATCTCGATGGATTTTACCATCACGGAAAAGTTGAATCCATCTAGATATTGGACTGTAGCGATTTTTAGGCCGCAGTATGATATCAAAACCGCGCTGCTTTCGTCACGCGTGTATTTTTCGCCGCGGTTCCGTGCTAGTGGGAATCAACTTTTAGACGCAGTCATCGTGTTATGGTCTCAGTAGAGTCTCATTATTTTTGTATTTAATTATCATTTACTTTGTTTAATGTAATAAATTATTTTACGAAGGCATTATTCTATTAATATCCACACATAACAGTAATCGATTATTTTTTATGACAAAATGAACAGCTTGCCATTATCATCTAATATATGCTATTGTATTAAAAAATTATTTTCTAAATTCTTATTGTCGTATCCTAGATGACTAAAGAAAGATCTTGACCAAAACCAAAAAATTTATTTACAGTACATTGCCAAATTATTAGACCCAAGCCAAAAATTCAATGATTTATTCATTTTGGATGTGATAATTCGATAAAAGTGTAATTATTGTTAGGATTTCTTAAATATTTATATACATTGTGTCTTATCAAATTTAAAAAATAAGCCATTTACATATAAAATATTTATTATAACAAAATAAAAGTTTGGCAATTCAGTAATTTATATGTCAAGTATTTAAAATCAGTATTTTATATGCCTATCCTTAGCTGCTAGTATAGTTCTACATGATGCAGCATACTCTTTATACAGCTTTCTATTTTTGTTTTCATCAATTAAACTATTGTTCCATATTAATAAGCAAAAATTTGTTGGACAAATGTGTTTTTAGGTTCAAATGTCTTTTCTTTCTTTATTACATTACTCAGGTCTGGACAACAATATATTGCTGTTCGGCATTAAAAGGGTCAAATTTATTAAAAAATAAACTTCTTCGATTATTTAAATTTTTTTTTTAGCCACAATTATGAGCGTAGAAAATAAAATTAAAATCTATCATTATCATGATGAATGGTTAACATGATTTCTTTTTTCCATGGTTAATAGCAAATGTTCTTGTCTAATATGTAGTTCAATTGTTGCTATTCTAAAAAAGGGAAATATCAACAGACATTTTTGAACAGTGCTCTCCAATTTTGAAAATGAATATCTGAAAGACTCCAAAATATGCAGAGTAAAAATTATAGATTTAAAATTGAACTTAACGTTCATAACAAAATATGTTCATAAAAATTTTAAGGTTATCTTTTTCGTCATATAATCCAAATTTTGAATCAATTGCAAAATCTTAGAATGCCAAATATCACATTAAAGTTTTTTATGAACCCATGTATTCATAGTTATTTTCATATTTTCATGTTATGTGAAGAATTGATTTATTTTATTTAATAAATTTTGAATTATATAGATAAATCACAGCTCATTAGCAAGTATATATTTTTATTTTAGCATAACGTTTTCGGACTATAATAGTCCTTCATCAGTGCTACTAAGAATTATAAAAGAGAACGGTACATTATAAGAACAAAGACAAATTTAAACTGTGATAGAACACATTACAAAAGATTTGAAGATTACAAAATTCAAAAATATAAAAAATAACAAATTTATGCTTTTACATTAAATAACATTGCTTAAAAGAAAAAGAAAAAGTTTACATAAGGATAACTAATAGATTAATATTCTTATGAAATTATATAGATAAAATAATAAGTACAAAAATATTAATTATATCAAATTAACAGATAATATATATTAATATATAATATGTGATTTATAAAATATAAATTTCCAATCATATTGTATTATTATTCTGTCACAACTGTTCACCAGTAACAACTATGCGAAACACCATTAATTTTCATTATAAGTTATTATACCCGCACCATTTCCACGATTCCGGGACTTCTACAGGTGTAGTTTCGTTTATTATATCATTCCTCCAAAGTCCCTTCTCTATTTCAATTGCTTCATAGAAATTAAGGCTGAATGGATCGTTTGTGGTCTTTATTATCTTTGCATTGGTCCATTGGACGGTAATATCACATTCGTACGCCTTAAGTGCCAATGCTGTATTAACATTACCCTTACATATATCATACATGTGTTCATTTAATCTTTTATTAAGGTTACGGGTAGTACTACCTATATAGTATCGTATATCACCCCTATCATTAAAGTAAACCAGTATAGAGTATACTCCTGTTTTTCTAGGCATAGGGATAAGATCTTTTGCATTTCTAAGGTGATCAAAGATAGTAAGCCCTCTTTTCCATGCGACCTTATAGTCAGCTTGTTTAAGATTCTTATTGATAATTTTATACAGGGTGTCATCATACGTAAGTGTTCTATACGGTCGGGTATCATGCTCTGACGTAACATTTTCATTAGACTTTCGTCTAATTAGCACAGAGTGGGATATATTACTCAGTAGTCCTTTTAGCACTCTAAAGCTATAATCATGCTTTTGCCCTTGCGTAAAAATGTAATCAAATTCACGGAGCTTGTCTGCCCACTTAGTAATGTGGGTGAAGGCCCTTTTGAGCATCGACCTGAAGGCAGCTAGCTTATACGTGTATGGGTCTTTTGACCACGCTGGGATCAATACAGGTGAATAACTGGGCTTACGGTAAACGTCTGTAATGAATTCTCCATTCTCAGTGGTTATAACTAAATCTAAGAAATGAAAAGTATTACTGGAGGTTTGATCAACTTTCAGTTTAAGGCCCAGGGTTTCATCCGATAATTTTTCAGCTAAGAGGTGCGCATATTGTTTCCCATACCATACAATACATACGTCATCTACATAGTGTAGATATAGCCTGATTTCAGATCTAAGAGTATGTAATACAGATTTCTCCTTGTATCTTACTACAAGTTCAGCAATAATGCCAGCCAAGGGGCCTCCAATGGGCACACCTACTGTCTGGGGTAGTAAGATCCTTGGAAAACAAAATACGAGTTGTAAACGATTAGGTGGCAGACGTCTCTAATTAACTTAGGGTTACATTGGGATTCTGGTAAAAACTGTAGTATGAAGCGATACAACATAAGGGCCGCTGGGGCCTGTTCTATCGAGGGATATAGGGATTCATAATCCAGGGTTGTATACTCTTCATTAAGTAAAGGACCTGTAACAAGCAATTTGTCCATAAAGTCAATACAGGTAGGCCTCGATTAGTGTGACTTATAAAATTGATACCGTTTTTCGGTTAGTGCGAGTTTTAAGCACAGACCAGTCTTACTAACAAAGCTCCTTTTATGATGTCAATTAACAAATTACCGTTAATTTTCGGTTAGTAAAACCGGACGAGGAGCAGTCCAAGAACGGTCACACGATTTTGAAGGGGTGAAACATCAGAAAGATGGGCTTTTTGCCGTTAACTGTTTAACATTACTGTACTATTATTTAGCTTTGCTATCGTATACATACAGTAGAGTACAGAATTTTCTCTTTTAAAAAGTATCGAAATGGATAAAAGGAAGAACACTTTTGATGATAAAACAGGAAACGAAAAAAAGAGAAGTGATTACGCTACAGCAAAAAATGGATGTGATTGAGCGACATAAAAGCATTCTTTGTTAAATTTTTTTAAATAAGGATATCTTTACAAATTTATTTGCCTATTATATTGCTGTACTACCGATATTATTTATTTTCTTTTGTTTATTATCTGATTTCTTTATTTAAAATAAAACTTGTGAAAAAAATTTGTTTTTGTTATCTTTTGGTGTCGTATTCTGCTAATAAACAAATAGAAAACTTGTTAAAAATTTCTCATTGGTTCATTAACTTCGCTTATTAATGCTATCTGGAACTAATTTACTGATTCAATAAAGTTGCAATGCTTAATTGCAAATCGGCCTATTCACTCAATTCTCGACCCAGAATTGGCGGCCAGGCGGCGCTCAACTTCCGCTTTCGATTCGCTATTTTAGTTTTGATTTGGTGGTTGGTTTGATGATGATATGAGACGCAATTCCTGGTAAGTTAATAATTTAGATGATGAACAATGATGTAAAATATGAAAATAAATATTTCTTAAACAGTTAGTGTTAAGTTTATTGTTGTGAAGTTAGCTAATGGCCGGAATCTCACAAAGCAAGAACCAATTACCATATTTTCCATAGAGTTAATACTTCGATTAGTGCGAGAAATTCGTGGAACCAATTATTTGCACTAATTGAGGCCTACCTGTAGAGGAGTCAAACGTATAAGGGTAGTCACTTAGGTGGTGGCTCGCCCATGTCGCTATAGTTTGCTCTAGCTTGTATAAAGGTGAGAACTTCTTATCCACCATAGATCGTAATGTTATTGGGTCTTTGTGAGTTTTCGCATAAGCGAACAGTCTAGGTGGGCGGGGGCTTCTTATAGGTTTAACTTTCCAGATAGAGGGAAAGGAGTGAGATTTAAGTAACCTTCTTAGGCTAGCATTTATCCTGTCGGTAGGATCATACGTTAAAATATTAGACCCTGACTGTACTATAAAGATAGAGAGTCTGAACTTTTTTCTCATTTTCTAGTTATTAATGAAAATGAGAAAAAAAGTTTATAAGTATGCTAATAAATTAGAACAGTCACCAAATGGCAAAAGTTTCTTGGGTAGAAACAATGATGTATCAAGTAATTCATGATTTTAATATCCTAGTAAAAATCTAAATTAAATTTCTTCTTTCTTAATAACAAAATCTATATTATTGATCTAATAATAAAATCTTAACTTATTGATTAAATATTTTAAACTTGGTAAGTATATTTTAAAAAACAGGAATATAATTAAAATATATCTAGAATAGCAGTTCTCAAGTGTAACCACTAGACAGTTTTATTATATAAATGAGAAACAGTGGTTAAGAAAAGTTTATATAACTGATATCAAATTCCTGTTTGTTGTTTTTCTAAAACTATCCTGTTTAGAATAAATTAACAGAAGTCATCAATAAAATGGTATTATAATAAAGTAATAATACTTTTACTAATCTAAATGAAATAAACCATATTTAATTAATTAAAAATTTTTTTTTCAAATAAAAATTAAATGATTGAATAAAAAAATTCCTTATTTATACATACTATGAAATATAAATGATCATCAATTTATAGTTTATTATATTATGTGTATCCCTTGTGAGATTCAGTTTTTATCGCATTAAAGTGTGATAAAAACTAGAATCTTGCAAGGGAATTCACTAAATGAGAACTTGAAAAATTGGTTTTAATGAACTGGGCTTGGATCTTTCCGGGATAATTTGAAAGTGTAGGATCTGGAATTGAATTCAGCTTTCAGACACTTAGCAAACACTTCACCACACTCCCATCTAGCAATTTTATAATATGAAGTGGGTATTAGATCAGTGTGGCTACCAGCAACTTAAAAATTCCCCTTGAGAACCGCTAATCTAGAAAGATTTAGAATATAATGTTTCTGAATTGAAATTGATTCTAATATATTGACATTTTTTCAGAATGTTGTTATGTTTTCAAGAGTGAAAGGTAAAGTTACCAGTCCAATTTCCTTTGTAAAATCTCCACAAAGAATAGCACCAGCACCTACCACTGGATGTTTAATTCCTGGTTCTAAAGTAACAATTGTTACTGCAGCTGCTGCTGTTTCAACTTCAGCATTATCTACAACAATAGCAAAATCTGTCACAACTCCATCTTCTCCAACAAAAGTTATTTTGAAACCCGTTGTTCCAGTATGTTGATTTTAAATTTTTGCAATAACATATTTTAGTTTGTAAATAAGAATAATAATTGATTTACCATAGAATGGAATTACTTGGTTCTTTTTTTTTTCACTATTGGATTAGAAAAATAGCTATATATTATTTAATTTAAATTAGATTATTAACATAGGAAGAATATTTATTATTATACAGTAATACTCCGACTTATGCGAACTTGGAGTTACACAGTTCTTAATTTTTTCGTTTAGCAACACTGCTGCCCACTATCTTTAGTATGTAGAACCTGAGGATGATACTAAACAGGCTTTAAACCTAAACGCGATATGTGGCACAATGTGGGTAAGGATAGGTAATGAGGCTTTTGAATATAATGACACAGACTATGATTTAGGTAACCAATAGCTTCCATTAATAAAGAAAGATTTTGTACATGGTATAATAATCTGACAATCAGATCAGAGAGAATAATTGATACAACAAAAGAAATTAAATTCAGTCCTTTCAACAAAGAAGATGAACACCGTTGAATATGATTTCTCTTCAGTCAGAGATTCCCGATATGGGGAGGAGCACAGGCAGTTGCTTGGATTTCTTTCTTGGTAATTATTGAAGAGAACTGTTAATACTGTCCAAGTGCTGCTTTTGTCTTGTTCAGTCTTTTTGCAACTCTTGAACATGGTGAACTGTCTCAAGGTTCCGAAGCAACTCTTGGACACATCCTTTCCATATTGAATTAATACATATTTTGTTTTAATATGTATAAACTGCAATTTTATTAAACATTTTCTTTCTAAACTAGTGTTTTTGTTAGTATTTTGTCCCAATTAAACAAAATTGATATGTATTTATATTCAAAGTTGTACCCCGACTTACACGAATTTGATTTAAGCGATTTTCGTTGGACCCACCTTAACATAATTTCGGGCTATTACTGTATATTTTTAAATTGTTTCAATGTTGTATTTACTTTATGTTCTACTAATATCACAATGACAAATTGGTATAATAAAATCTACATTTAGACTGTCAAAGATTATTTATGAATTATGAGGAAACATAATCTAATTCAATAATTTAAATATATATACAAAATATTAGAAAATTATGATTATTCTTTATATTCATAATTCACTGATCATAATCAACTGATGTATTCTATGATATATTCATAGAATATATCAGTTGAGGATGATGAAATGTAGTCAAAAACATTACTAATTTAGGCTTGATTTTATTGTAAAGAACTGATTATGGAATGGTTCTGGATATAAAGGCAGAGAAGTAGGATTAATCCTGTTTCAGTTATAATTGAACATGTCAATCTTTATATTACTCTTGTGTATAGTAAAATATACTCTTAACTGTAAAGATGTGATGACCATGTGAAACCACACATGGCCAGAATTTTGGTTAATAGATGAAGATCAGCAAAATTTATCAGATCATCCTATAAATAATGTCATTTATTTGCATGTCCTACAGAACTTCTTCTGGCAACCACACAATGAAGTAGATCAAGGACATGATAATATGCATCGCATATCATGCTCTTCGTGTAATGCTCTTCATGTCTTCGTGTGTGTCTTCGTCCTCTGTTGAGGCAGAGAACAACATTTATACATGCATCCTTTGTGCAGTTAAAATCTGTAGGAAATGGGGGTGTCTGAAGAGCACAAGGCATATTCTGCTGTCTGAGTTTAACTAAGGGCATACAGCAACTGTAGTACACAAAACATCAATACCATATATGGGCAGGGTATCCTGAATGCCAGAAACTGTCACAGATGGTTCCAGAAATTCCAGTTTGGGAACAGGACCTTCACAAATATGCTGACCTGTTGAGCTAGATAATGATGTGCTGAGAATTACTGTTGAGGTGAAGGAATTTGCCACAATCTTCCATTCATCCCATTCAACTATTCACAGGCATCTACATAATCTTCATTATGTATCAAAATTGGATACTGCATGAGCCCACACCACAAAATCTGCAACAATATGTGGACATTTGTACTTCTTTTCTCTCCTATGAAAAGAGAGAGCCAATTTTGAAAAGACTAGTTGTAGGAGATGAAAAATTAATTCTGTACCACAATATTAAGCACAAATATTAGTGGCTTCCTAAACAGATTCTGCCTGGAGTAGTGGCTAAATCTTGACATTTTCCACATAAGGTTTACTGATGTTTGGTGAAATATGCAAGGCATAATCCATTATGAGTATCTTCCACAGAACCAAATCATTACAACGAATGTCTACTGTCAGCATCTAGAGCATCTATGCATTGTCTTTCAGGAAAAACGTTTAATACTCTTAATCATAAAGGTGTGGTAACAGAATGATTTGTGTCAATTTGATTTTCTAGAATGGGAAAAGCTTTTCTAGCCAACATATTCCCTCACCTTGCACCATCTGATTACTATCTGTTTTGCAGCCTTAAACACTATTTTTCTGGAGAAAAATTTTGAAATGTCAAGGAAGTGCACCTGAATCCTGTCTGAGATTTTGGATTGAAATCCATGGACTTCTTCAAGTCTGGCATTCAAAAACTTATTGAACAGTGGCAGAAGATTGTAAGTACTGGGGCACTTATTATGATGATTAAAAGATCTGTTCCAGGTAAATTTTGTTAGTTTTCTTCACATATGCAAAAAACGATATTACTTATGGGATGATCTGATACTTTATATTTTACTCCATATTTTATTAATGCTTGGAAATGTTGTAGAATTGTGGATTCAAAATATCTAAGCATAATCTTGGTATCATGCAAAAAGTGCTAATGATTTACAGACAAGTGCAAAAGAAAAAAATTTGAAAATTCTAAACTGGGAAGGTTGGGCCCTGATTTCATTTTGGCTCTAGAGACCAAATGGTTAGGGTGCAAGTAAAAATATTAAAAGTGCAATAGGTGCTAACAATTTGCAAATTTTTGCAAAAGAAAACATTTGAAAGTGAGGCTAGAGTGAAGTTAGCCCGAAAATTTGTTTTAACTCTGGGGGCTAAATGGAATGTTCAATTTTCATTTGATTGATAATTAATAGCTTAGATGAGAAGAGAATATCAAATCGAGCCATGTTTTACCTGTGATCCCAGAGATGATCTTGGCATCTGAAAGACTTGCAACAGATATTAAGAGTGCAAACAAAAATATTAAAAGTGTAAAAGGTGCTAATAAGGTTCAAATGAGTGTGAAAGAAAAAGTTTAAAAATTCAAAAGTGGGGAAGCCAATTTCATATCAATTGATTTTTAGATTATCATCAGTTAAATGACTATACACATTATTTTCTGTTCATTGATGATTGCTTAGAGATATACTGAGAATGTTTTTAGTTATAATAAAATTTATTTAAGTAGTAAATAATACTTAAATAATAGATAATAAAATCTGCATTTATTTGGATATTATTATAGGATGAGTTATTATAACTTATTTTTATTTTAACAGACAACATTAAAGCCAGTTACTAGTGTTTCCACAAATCAAACAAATAGCACTGTTTTAAACACTGTTGATAATTCGACTTCAGTGAAGCAAGTAGTACCTGTAACAGGAAATGCTGTTCAACAGATTCAAGTACCTGGTAGTAAATTCCATTATGTGAGATTAGTAACCCCTCCATCACAAAGTATTTCTAATGCAGGTAAGTAATAATTATTATTTAATAAATTCATAATTAAAACATAGTCAAAATATTACTACTACTCAAGTTTCTTTAAAATTATTCATAACTTTGAATATTTTTATTAAAAACCTACACAAATGCTTATGACATTATTCTTTATACAATAAACTGAATATAATACTAATTCTATTATTAAAATCAAATTTTGATTTCAATAGTTTTCAGAGAACTTTAGAATTAAGTTGTAAACTGTTCAATGCTAAACAGTTATATTTTTTTAGGGTATATAACTTGTATGGGTTTTTTTACTGTTGTCACTTTTTCTTCTGTGATGATATTTATTAAATGAACATATTTGAATTTGCTAATTATATGCAGAGTCTCTACCATATATTATTATTATTATTATTATGATAATAATTTATAATTAACTGAGAAATAATTAGGATGTGATACTCTGACCTTCAACTTATTATAGTGTTTCTACTACAGAATATTTAAAGTAATATCAACTTGCCCTTTCAATATGGATGAATCAAATAAGGATAAAGAATATTCCTAAGATAGCAAAAATTACTAGTACTGTATAGTATTATCAATTTAATAAAAAATTTATACTGAATCAAAAAGTTCGACTAGAACAGGTAGAATATAGATAATACACATCTACAAATAAAATTATGCTCAATTTTGACTTTAATCTTTTATTTTTAAAGATTCATTCAATCTTATTTAATATAATTAATAAAATACATAAAAGGAAATTCAAAGTTAGTCATAATCATTGTGATAATTATAATCTAAATAATTTTCTAATATGATTTAGAAAATACTTTAAAATTAATACTATATATCTTATCAAGTCAATCTTAAGAAAATATTTGCATAAAGGATTACATATGATACGATAATTAACTCACTTGATCATAACTCATGTTCTGTATTCTTTAGATAAAAAAGTTATTTTTATTCAAAAATTTATAGTAATTTGATGACAAATTAAACATCTTTTGCAGAATACTATAATAGAATAACAACTAAAAACATTTATATTATGCATTTATTAGATCTCTTAAATAAATTAAATATTTATATTAATTTTATGAATGGAATCATTCATTTTTGTTAAATTTTTGTTACTTTAGAAATAAAAAATATTCATATTAATCAACTCTAAAATCAGAATCAAAATAATTAAATATAAAAAATATTTTATTGTATGGTTATTTGATATAGAAACTTTTAAATTTTTATTAGTTCTGCATATTAAAAGTTATTTAAAAGTAAATCATGAATTTAAATTAGGATGATTAAAAACAGAATTCTGATTTCTTACATAATTTGGCTAATTAATAGAAGTGTACTCTAACAAATACATTAAATGTTGTTGCCTTATCAAAATTTTATCTTTTCATTAAAAATTTGCTAATATAAAAACTGACCCATTATCAAATAGCATCATAAGATAACTGTCAAGGTTATATTGAATTATTTCAAATCAACATTACTATAAAAATTTTAACTTACTTTATATGCTTATTTATATGATATATATCTATTATATAAATATATTAAATAAAAAAAAGATAATTTTTATTCTTTTAATCGTTTTAAAATAAATCAAAAATTATTAAATATATTCTAAAAGGACAAAATTGACTATAAACTACCAAGTTCTTCTGCTTCTAGAAATATAAAGAATCACAAGTACTTAAAGCAGGAAAAATACACTATTTTATTATTAGATATATACATACGAGGGGGGACCCAAAAAAAA
>AYEL01069531.1:0-22069 GCA_000484575.1 Olivierus martensii
GATATATATATATATACAAGTATATAAGTTGCAAAATGATGCAATTCTTGCTTGCAAATCCATTAAAATTCGAACTAGAACAAATAGGTTAAGAGCCGAACTCACGCAGACTATAAACATTTTCCACGGAAAATTTTGTTTAGTAGAAACAAGTATTGAAATTTATCCTGTCTACTGACAGATAGAGTATGTAATTCGTGTCATACCTTTCCATAAACTAGATACATATCCAGCGATGGATTGGAATCTGACAGACAATCACGCAACACATCAATTTCACAGTTTTGTGTCACCGGAAAGTTGCAGGACTCTCAAATCTCACATGCATGGTTGATAAATTGAAATTCCATTCACAGCTAGCCTGTCCACCCATGCACGTACCTGTGTGATCATGCAGGAGGAGACGGTGAGCAACCCAGCAACTGTCCTGACAGAGATAAATGACAAATTTTTCCCCAGTGAAATCCCGGCGACAAGTGACGCATATAAAACCACGACACTTTATACGACTTTGTCGGCGATTTCCTTTTCAATGTCGCATTTGTTCACCTTTTAGGTTTCTCTTCAGATAAATTACATCAACTTTCTCCACAGGAATTTTTAATTAACGGTACGGTATACAAGTTCTAAACTGTAAACATTTCAAGACGAACTTATTTTTTTTTATGGTATCTTATAAATAATAGTGATGATGATGATGATAACAATAATAAAAAATAATACTGCTATGATAACAAAAACGTGCGTGCTTTATCGCATCCATCAGTGTGTTAAGATCACCAACCGACAATAAATTTTCCCATTGGGTAAATAATGTCATTGTGTAAAGTTTGTCACAAAGTTCATTGATATTCTTGTTCGCAGGATGTTAGCATTTATCTCATAGAGAAGTTTGACAAGAAAATGAGTCGTCGTGAAAGCTCGCATCCCATGCAAGTAATTAGAGTTGATGCGCATCATTTTTTCCACCAAACACTCACACATAATGTCATTTAACGGAAGTGACATATCCTTTTACCATCCAAAAAGAATATCGCTTCATGACAACTGAAGCCAGCTTAAGAGGGGATTTATTTTTAACCATCTTAACTGTGATTTTATCTACGAAACAACTTTCTAGCTTCTATCACAAGTGAAAAATTAGAGATTTCTTTATACAAACCTATAAAAGTAGCCATTAATCTTGCTCAGAATTTAAATTTTCCACCTGAAACAACTGTGTTAATAGCCTCAAAAGGTAGACGAATGTCGCCAGTAAACAGCAAAACACAGAAAGAGTTAATAAATAAATTTTCGTGCATTAAAACTTCGCAAGAAAATAAAATGCTTTAACCATTTTTAACCTCCCTCATCACTTTTTTTTATATAATTTAGCGCACTTATTCCTTGTAATTAACTATAATTATCTTCGGAGGTCAAGGGTGTTACTTTTTTTTATTTTCCAGTTTAACTGACTTTTGACATTATGTAAATGAAGCTTACCAAAACGGAATATATTATCATAAATAAATAACAGATATACCGCATACTTATTCATGATAAAAATTCTCTAAGCGCTTAATCGCATTTTAAACGTTAAAAAAAGAAAATTTTTCCAATAAATATCCAGGTAAGTTCTTTTTTTATTATGGCATCTTCGCGTTTATCGTGTAATTAAATTATATTCGATTCGCGAATAAGTTTATTAACGCGGAGGACAAGAAAACGACCTGTAAAGTCGATCCGACTTTTGCAACTGGGTACAGTCTATCAACCTTTATGAATGTCTGATGATTTATGAAGTTTACGAGACATTTATGATGATATTTATACTACCGCAGTTATAAAATGTTAGCACAGATTCTATAATTATGATCTGTGTAGATTATTCGATATAAAAGGTTGTTGTAGAAGCTGTCTTGTCATAATGGCAACGAAATTTACCTTCTACTTTGCATCTCCTCCGACCTCTTTGCTTCAACAATACGGAAAATGGTTGTAGGAACGACTGATTCTTTCTACATTGCCAAGAATCAGTGGGGTGAACAATGTTTTCACGGTGGTGCACTGCGAAATTACACATCCTGCTTTCCGGACCGTTCACCAGAGTAATGCAGATTTCTAGCCTAGTTTCCGGCTATTTGCCACCAGCCAAATTAATTGGGCTTTATACGTTCTTTTGTTAAATCACCTGATAAAAGAAGGTGAATTGGGAATATAAATTTTTTTTTTGCTTCCAGAAGAAATTTTTTAATCAGTAACTTCCTTTCTTCTAAAAGTGGAGTAACAAAAAAAACGCGTGTCTTTTTATATGGGCAAAAGGAGGAAAAACATTTTTTTTTCTTCCTTCCATCTTCGGGAGCATTGCGCCAATTATCTAAAAAATTTAAATACTTTTCGATGTAAACAGTAATGGCGCACATCGAATTTTGCAAAATTTTCTTCTCCTCAAAGAGAAAATTTTTCTCCTCCTTGAGAAAAATTTTTTCTTTGAGGAGAAGGAAAAAAAAAAAGAAATACTTCAAAGAGAAGAAATATAATCTCAAAGAGAGAAAATTTCTTCTTTCAAGGAGAGAGAAAATAGAACCTCAAACAGAAGAAATATGACCTCAAAGAGAACTCTTCGAGGTCATATTTCTTCTCTTTGAGGTCAAATATATGCAATTTCTCTTTCAAATTTTTCTTGAAAGAGAAAATTTTCTCACGTTGAGAAGAAAATTTCTTCTCTTTGAGGTTAAATATGACCTCAAAGGGAATTCTTCGAGGTCATATTTCTTTTCTTTGAGATATTTCTTCTCTTTGAAGTCAAATATGTGCAATTTATTTACTTAGTATACAAAATTAGAAGCAGAAAAGGTGTGTTTTTATCATCATTGATTGCCTTCTCTCTTTTCCCCCCATTCCCGATAGATTAAATAATAAATAAAGCTTCTTCCACAATTAATGAAGACGGAATATAGTCGTCGTTGTTGCAGTCACTTGTTTTCGCCCCAAGAAAATTACTTTGCAATAATTATTTTCACCATTAAAACTGTCAAAAGTAAACAAACAACACGCGAATATGTCTAACTTTACAGATCAGTTTAAATTGAGCCATTAAGTGAGCTTAAACATAATTAATTTGAGCTGATACGAGTAGGCCATCGCGTAAAGAGAAAACATCGTTTCATAGGCGACTTTATATAAAGTTTTTTTTTTTTCTTTTTTTAACACCTGGCTCGACTGCCACCTTCAAAGAGAGAGATATTATTTATCGATCACGTTGCCTAACTCTATTTTCTACAAATATTGACTTATGCTCCTTTTCCAGACACTAACATTCAATAATTCACCCAGAAAAACTTTAAAAAACTTTGCGTTTACAAACAACATTTTATGAAACTTAAAGGGTCTCCAAGCGGAATTCAAAATGATCCTAAATATTTTAAAAGAAAAAAAATAAATAATTCTTCTGCAGTTTTTTCCCCTTCTTCACTCAATTAAATATCGAAAAAGTAAGCAAGACACGTTAAATAAAGTAGATCATCTTTAAATTAAGCAGAAAAGATAAACTCTGCCTTTCGTCTATTGAATATTAATTTATCTAATCTGATAAAATGACTTTAAATGGACTTAATTAAATTAATTTTCTCCGTGTAATGGGTTAATTAGTAAACTAATTAATGAGTGTTTAAGTCTATTAGGAATTTGATGTATCCAAACAATCATAATCGCCGCGTAGACTCGATCATTTTGGGATTTTATATTTTATATAAAAATTTACCGATTAAAATTTTTATTGAGTTTTTATATGAATTAATATTTCCTGGAATTCATCAATTAAAATAATTTTAAAATATTGAGATGTACAGTTTCGTCTAGGAAGCGATAAAAAACGTTTAAAAACACTCGCTTCTCCTGATCCGATCGATTTTTGATGTACGAGTTGCTATCCAAGAATGGACTAACTTATATATTTTAAACAGTTTCAGACTCAGCCATAATCTTAACTCTTTCCGGAATTGCGATCATGCACGGTTTTCAGATCGTTGCTGAATTAATAATAACAATTAATCGATTTAATGTATCTGCTCGATTATTTTGCATTTTTTCAGTAACAGATCCAGGTTATCGACAGTTCAATTTTTACCATATTTATGCAGTTTATAATGCAACCATTGACATTTTAAGCAGTTTCTATGCATATATGGTTATTATTTTATACCATAATCAAATTTTTAACTGAAAAAAGGGGGAATTGCATAAAAAAATGGACTTACTATTCCAAGAATGGACTAACTTATATATTTTAAACAGTTCTATACTCAGCCATAATCTTAACTCTTTCCGGAATTATGGTCATGCACGGTATTCAGATCGTTACTGAATTAATATTAATAATTAATCGATTTATGTATCTGCTCGATTATTTGCATTTTTACAGTAACAGACCCAAGTTATCGACGGTTCAATTTTTGCCATATTTATGCAGTTTATGATGAGATTGTTGACATTCTAAGCAGTTTCTGTGCATATCTAGTTACAATTTTATACAATAATTAATTTTTTTACTGAAAAAAAAGGGCAATTGTATTAAAAATGGACTTACTCTTAAGATAATTATCAATTTTCGAAGCGCGCAATTTTTTAACAGAATTTGCAATGGAGTAACTAAAAAATAAAATAAATGGAATTACAACACGAAAAGAAAAGTTCTTGTTTGGAATTTTAGAAGAAGAAACGAGTTTCTCTCTCTTTTCACCTCTGTATTTCATTATTTACCAACATGGAATGATAAAGGTTAGTTGGTGAAGCACAGAGTCTCGCCTAATGTAGCCATCAACCATCTGTGGTCTGACTTTTATCTCTTCTCTAATCACCTCACTGCTAACGACGTCTGTCACAAGCAACAGAAGGATCTACTTTACACAATGATAAAAGTTTACCTGGTTTAAGATTGATCTGGCATCGTGCATCACTTTGTTGTTTATCATATTTCAAAATTAAATTTCGCATATAAATGCTCCTCTCTACAACAAACGAGATCCACTTTTAATAATTGCATTTCGGCAGATTTCTCAAACTGAAATGAATGGTTTTATTATATCACTCATTTACGATTAATAATGGCGCATTAATGTTGTTATATCTCATATTCATCCCGTTTGCTTGCTCTCGATCTATACGTTCGAGGAGCCGCTGCGAAAATCATTTTTTTTTTTTTTTTGCTCGAAAAATGCTTAAAAATATAAAAATTTAATAATAAAACATTTTTAATCCCTTAGATGGTTATTTTATCCAATATAATTACGGAATTTCTTATATGGAAGTTGGCCATCGATAGAATATTTTCCGAGCTATCTAAGATTTATAGAATAATTTCTATAAGTAGCGGATCTAATTCCCGACACATTCCTTATGTGGACCAAGTAATCTTAAAGCAGTGTGTAGTAGCGACGGTATCCTTTACGCTGCATTTGCTAGTGGACCAAGAGTAGAGGATGTCACGGCATGCTTCTTAAGCGCGGCATGAGAGTGAAAGTAGATGAACATCGGAAGTAGAATCGACTCTATCATTTACTGACAGCCCGGACCAGCAGTAAAGGAATCAAGTGAAACATAACATGGTGAGGCAGCAATCCAATTTGTAGCTAGAGTTTTCTCTCCCCGAGACCGCAGCGTGTTCGGTTGACCAAGCAAGTCGCGACATCCCCACAATAGGTAACCGTGTGAAATATTGATGGAACCCCTTGCGGGTAATGGACATTGCCTTGGTTCCTGCTATCCCTGGGGATGTGAAAAAACCGCTGTAATGGGGATATAATTGTATTAGAGACGCCGGAAAGTGAGAAACATTGTTGTCTGACCGATTTGCACGGACTCTCTAGAGCTGTCCCAGTGATGCACCCAATCTTCTGACTGTCCATATTACGGTTGCCATAATGGCCTGAGGGCCGGATTATTTTAGGGCTGCCACGACCATATTAGTCTGAGTGACAGGCTGAAACATCAAACATTCAGCAGATACCGCCAGGATGGACACTACTACATGGACAAATGCCTGCAACCGTTTGCTTGTTTGACCGATATTAGTATTGGCTTCATTTATCCAAAAGCAACCTCCATTTGCCAATTCTGGATCTATCCAACCTCCAAATTGTTTAGTTTTGACCTCGCAAGAACATCATCTAATCAAACTAGCTTTTTCTACTTTCAGATCGATAGAAAGCCACTCAATCGTTCATTCTTGTTTTTTTTTTATATACATTTCGATGCAAACTTTAAAATTTATCTTCCATTTCCTTCCGAATAACTTCGTCTTATAAACGAAACCGGCACGTAACGTCACAACTTTACTTATTTATAACCTTATAATATTTTTATTATTATTAAAAAAATGAATTTTGAAGGAAATTAAATTATATTTTATATATTAAATGTGTATATACATTAATATATTTTATGCATAATTATTAAATAATATCATTAATAATCAATTAAAAACCGCGTAAAGATTGGCCAATGCAGCATTTATGTTTCTAAGACGATCTTCTATGATATTTTGCAACCTTAAAATTTGTTTGCTTAATTATGCCATTGAGAAGTGTTGGACACATCTCAAAAACATTTTGATAAGTAACCAACTACCATTAAAACACTACTACAGCATTAAATTAGTTTACTGTTAAACTTATACATAATTTTTGGTATCTCTAAAGCTTTTTCTATTAGTTTATCTTCCGAAATACTTCAAAGATTGTTTTGATAATTTTGAGAGTTTAACGTTCTCAAAATATTTAAATTAGCACTAGAAAAAATATTGATAATAAATAGCGAGTTATTTATCATTTTCCATAAGATAAAAAGCTAAAATTCAGTCAAATTTTGTACAAAATTATCTTAAGATCCGAGCCAATCGATAAATGGAGAAAAATAAAATTTTCGAAAATAGATTCGCAAGTTTTTCGTTTAGTCTTACAGTTTTTAATATTTTTAACGAATTTTTTGGCTTATTTTAATGTATTCTAATTAATAATTTTCATGTTTGTATAAACATTGAAGCTTGTTGGTAATAATTTGAATATGCTTTCAAAAATGCTCTATAATGGTAAATACATCATAAATAAATCTATAAAAAATATATTTAGGATCGTAGTAATCATATTTAATATATTTTTAAGCATTTTTCAAGTTTTGTCTATTCAATATTCGAACGCGATCGGATCTTTTAGTCAAAGCACGCGATAGACAAACAGACGGATATTTCTCAGTAAAACACTCGCATAAACTTCAGAATTGTTAAAAATGATAAAAAAGATGAAATTATTTCGTTCAAACACTCAATTTTCTGTTATAACAGAAGTGGACACCTTTCGGTATGGTGGAAGAACGTCAAAACCGCAAGAGAAAAATGACAAATTCCAAATGTTAATTCTAAAAACGGCAATTTTCTGTTACATTTATTAAAATAAATAGATATTCATTGTTGTTTTTTGAGGAGGGCTTTATCGCTCGATTATAAATCTATTATCATCCGCCATAAATTCATCACCGAAACGAAGAAAGACGAAAACACAAAAATAATAATTTCAACGTTTTTTAAATATTCTCTCCCCAAATATTCAGTTTTACTGACAGAATTTATTATTTAAATAGCGTTAACGATAAATAGCCACGATTGCGTTTGGTCGAAAGGTTTTAACTTCCTACACACGACTGCCAACATTAAAAAAAAAAGAAGAATAAGAAAAAATATCATAAAATAATGCTAATCATGTCAGCACTAAGTATTATAGCTGTAGAATCGGCCAATATTTTTAGTTTATAGCTGACGATATTATCCTATATTAACCGAAGGTTGTTTTAAAGCATAGATTAGTTTTAAATAATGGCGAACAATTAACTGCCACAATGTGATGAATGGCGATGTCAAAGGATTGAGTATTTCATTGGAGTGTGCAGGAGTGCAAATCGAGGCTGAAAATTAACCGTCTCATCTCATTATTACGTTGATATATGATCTATTAGTTACGATAAGATTAAGTTTTCCTTGCCTTTTAATTGTAAAATAAAGGTCGCCGACCAAAATCGCAAACAACAGCCAATAATAATACTTGTTATAAATTATGCAAAAGTAATTTTTAAGCAATAAAACCGAATAAAACTTGCTTAAAGCTATTTCGTTAGTATAGTGCGAGTCTAAAAATTGATCTGATTCAGTACAAAATTTTCTATAAATCCTATCGAACGAATGATCAATGTTTAAAGTCGAAGAAGAATAATCTGATATAAAACAGTACGAGTTACTCAAATTCTGAAGGTGAAATTTTAGCTTTCGTGTTTATCTGGATATTTTCAACTGTCTAATGAAATTTTTGATGCTTTCCTGTGAACCGAATGCAAAAAACGTAAGTTAATTTTTATATATTAATTTTCTTCATTCTCTAAAGTATCTTCAGAGATATGAGCTAAAATTGCTAATTTATTATCATAATTTTCTTGAGCTTGATGTGTCCATAGATTGAAAAATTCAAGAGAAGTTTATAAAATACTTTATTGCCAGAATAATTCAGTATAATTCTTGCAATATTTGCAAGAATATTTCTTCATTAAAAATATTATATAATGGAAGACAAGATAAATATAAATATACTCCGAGAAAATTTAATAATGTCTCGTAGACCTATATAGACTTAATGCGGTCAAATTTTGGAAAAAATTCAGTATATTCCTTTGTTAAGCTGGAGGAAAAAAAATGAGAGAGTGGAAAAAAATGATAACTTCAAACAAAGATCATAGAATTTTGAAATACTTTCTCACTACTTCAATTGAAGAAAATTAAATATTTCCCTTCTAACGTTCCAATCCAGAATCTTACACCTGATTCCTTCTAAGTAAATTAGTTGTTGGGTATGAATCAAGAACATTTGGTGTGTCTTCTCACGGTTTTTCACCATCTGTTATCTGACTTTACACTTTAAAAAATTTCATATTAAATTTATCCACATCGTCAGACTTACGGTGTACCCCCATAAGGTTTCATCGAGATGCGATTTTGGTTCTCTCGGCCCGATCGATATTAAACATTAATGAATTTCAAAGAAATTAGTATTCGTCCCGTTTAATTTTATTATTTATTGCTTTAAAAACAAAAAGAAAACTTTTATTTTATTTCTCTTTCGTAAAAATCAAACTGTATATGGAGGAAAAAAAAAAGAGATTAAAAAAAAAAAAACTTTTATTTTATTTCTCTTCCGATGAGTTTTAAAAGTTTTCGTAAAAATCAAACTGTATATGGAGGAAAAAAAAAAAGAGATTAAAATTTACGGCTATTAAAATCAATTTTAAACAGGAATAAATGCGTAATAATTCAATTCGATATGCTTCTATAAATTTAATTTAAAGACACGAAACATCATAAAACTTTGCTAATGAATTGAATTACGCGTTACTCCTGTCGCCGATCTTTCTGACAAATCCATCTTCACCTGCCACGTATCTAGGCCATACAAGTAAGATATTATGTTGTGGTAATCCCTTATGTTAAAATGACGAAAACATCATTCGATAAGTGATGATGCCGATGTCGCGGTGGTGAATGGCGTGTAACATTATCAATCGGAAATCCATAACAGATATATATTTATATATATTTTCCAGCTGCCGATAGCTGTAAAAAAATGCGTTATGTGATGATTAGCTTTCTTTTCTTGTAAACTTTCTGTTGCTGCTTCTATTTTCTTTTGATTTTTCTTGATTATATATTATAGAAGATCCATTCTGCTTTCCTATCCGGATTTAATTATGAATGCAACCAAGGTAGCCCATTACTTTTCATCCTTCTCGTGTGTTCTTATTAGAAGAGTTGTACGTTCTATCAACCGGGTTTCTTTCTTATGGAGGTATTATCAGTACTAATTCTGTCTCTGCAACACGTTACATTTAAATATTGTTTTCCTTGCCCATTTTACGTTTAATTTACTTGCTCAGGAACCAAAATTTCCAACCGAAACAATTTAATTACATTATTTAAAACTGCTTAATAAGCATATTCGTTCTTTATTCTAGGATTTTCATTTACTTATATTTCATTTATTTATAAAGTGGGAATGATAAAAAATAGCTAAATAACCGCACAGTTTTATTTATAAAATTAATTTTAAACGATAACCATCGACATTTTTACAAGTACAGCGATCAATGATAAACGTGTTTTATTTTTTTATATATATTAACATTATATAGCCACATCATATTTTTCATATTTTTTATCACTTTTTTAAAAAATTAAAAACTTAAATAATTAGTCATTTAAAAATAAAATTAAATTAATATTTTTATTTTGTAATTTTCGTAAGCTTTTATATGGAGTGACTTAATCCCATGTTGCTTCATTTACATAAATTCATGCAACAAGTTTAAATTTATTTTCAATTCATGTCATCCTCTTTACAATTTAATTATAAACTGAACAAAACATCCATAAAAGATCATTCTTATTTTCTCATATTGGATCAGTGGTAAAATTATGTAGATGAGATGACGTCACAAACCGAGAAAGCTCCCTCAAAAGATGGATGTCCGTTCTGTAAACACGTGATTGCTAGATACTACAACGGAGAACATGGAAGTAAGTTAACTCTTAAACAAAAATATAATATGTTAAATAATATTGAATATAACGATAAATAATAAAAAGAGCATAATAAAATAATAGACAGGATAGATCAGAGTTAACCTCTTCACATGCTTATAGCATTTTTCTCATAAATATTGGTGAAAATGAAACAAAAATGAACAACTAGGATGTATTATTGATTTATCTCTTCTCAAAATCAAAATAACTTTGATATATATTGACAAGACTGGATTAAGAAAAATCTAAATTCTATCAAGTCGTTCCATTCAAAACAATATTAGTAAAAATGTAATTTAAAAAAATATTTCGGCAACTAAAAAAATTTATGAACCACCACCAAAAGTAGACATTTTCCTGTAATCGACACGAAAACCAATTCACAATAGCTGAATTAATAAAATTGGGATTCAATTTTTTTAATCCTTTTTTATGATTTTTTAATCACTTTGTTTTACCACTTCACTTTGTTTCATCCATTCACATCAACAGCACTGAATGGGTTAAAAGATTATTTTCGGTGAAACATAAAATTATGTTTTTGACTTCTGTAAACTAATATTGATTGAAGATCAAACATTAAATTTTTAAATTTTTTTTTTTTTTGATATTTTCAGCCAATCTTAATATATAGATTCTAGTTTTTTTATTGCTAATTAATAGATTAAATGGAAATATTTCATTTAAATTTATTTAAATATTCAACAAGAGATGAGTAAAGACATTTTTCAATGCTGTAGTCCTTTACTCTTATTAAAGGGCCTTTCTTGTGAAGATTTTTCTTTTTGACTGTATCGTGAATTGAACAGAGCTTATTGTGTAGTGTATTCAATCTTTTCATTTTTCGTTTGATATCGGGTGCTGATAAATCAATCTTTACAAATTATTTATTATATTTTATTGATTCTAATATGCATCAATAAATTACCTCTTAATTCATGTAATTTTTCTATTTTACCTAATTTCAAGAAAATTATGCAAATTTTATTATAAATCCCAAAGAAAAATTATATAACTTCAAGCTTTTTTAAATACTTATTTGTATTTTAAAAAAGTTCTTGGTTTATGAGTTCCTTTTTAATGAATTCGTGAGTTTGTAAGTTTTTCAAATATGAACATGAATTGTAATAAATAAATGTTAAATATTCATAAAAAAGTATTTAAAACTATATACAGTGGTTGATCGGTTAACGAACAGTTCGGATAACGAACAAATCGGATAACAAACACTTTTTTGAAAGTCGTTTGATACTCAACTCCAATGAACCAAACGAGTGCTCCGCTCATTCTGTCGGAGGTTAAATATATACATATATAAAATAAATATTAGAATTAAATTTAAATTTACTAAATTACCATATACACTTGAATATAAGCTGACTCCCCGACTTCAGAATTTGAAAATTAGTAAAAATGCAAATCTCGTGTGTAAGCCTATCCAAATTTTAGCACTTAAAATTCGATAAAAATCCAATGTCCAATGCAAATACTGATGATGAAACTGATTTTGAAAAATTATTGGATCAAGCAGACCATCTCCAGTGCCAAAAAAGAAGAAAACTCGAGTCTGATACTGAAAAAAGTAAACCTACAAATATATCACAAATAGCAAATTTCAAGGTGGAATTTAACAAAGCTCTAACAGAAGTTGAACATTTTGACAGAAAATCTAAATTAAATGTTAGAAAGGCCATCTCTAAATATCCTGAAATTGTAAAAGATGCTGCACTTCTTGTTACAGGTCTGCTTCCAATACAGATCAGCATAGAGAGACTATTTTCCTCAATCCATTTGATCAGAGTTGATCAGAGAACTGCAATGACAAATGAACTTACTGAGGCTATTTTGTTTATTAGAAATAATGCTTAAATTTAATTTTGGTATTTGCCTATTTGGTATGTAATTAAAATTTAAAACTCTAAAAGGAACAATACTATTAAACTGCTTCAACTAAGACTACTTAAATACATAAAAACACAGTACTTCTTGCAGTAAAGTATCAAACTAAATTTATTAGCTTAAATACAAGCGAACGTTTTCGATGTGCTACACATCCTCTTCAGGCACGCAAAGAAGAGGATGTGTAGCACATCGAAAACATTCGCTTGTATTTAAGCTAATAAATTTAGTTTGATACTTTACTGCAAGAAGTGCTGTGTTTTTATGTATTTAAGTAGTCTTAGCCTACAATGAATTCTAAAAGAAGCAAGGATGATATCAAGTCAACAGCTATCAAGAAGAAACGTAGAGTGATCAGCTTAGAAGATTGGCACGTTTAACACATTTTTTGTACCTCGTATATAAAATTTAATTAATAGATTTGAAAAATCCTTGTCAGTGATCACCCATTTTACATGCATTATTTATCCCGATTATCGCAGATTCGAGTATTGCGGTATTTTTTGTGGCAACAATAATCGCGATAATCGAGGTGTTCCTGTATATCCAAATTCTGGTATGGATCTTTAACCCGATGATGAATATATTGGAGACGGAGAAACTCTAATAAAAGCCATGGAAAAATCAACTCATAAGAATCTTGAGGAACCTCATGAAATGATATCAAATCGGAAGACACTGAAGGCCGAATATTCAGCATTTGAGACAACCAATAAACGAATAAAGAATTTAGATTTATTATCTGATACCTTGAAAGCGATAAAACCAAGTTCAGTAAAAAAAACCAATGAGAGAGTCTTATATTTCAGGAAATTTTGTATTTAGAATAAGAACAAGATTAAGTAATCGTTCAGTGGACATTTTATGTTTTATAAGATCATATTTTCTGAAGAAAATTACTAAATGAAATAAAAATTTATAATTTATATTTTGTACGGATTTTAGTTATTTTAGTTTTTTTTTTCATTTGGTAGGTTGGTGTATATTTTATTTTGTTATATTTTTTGTAGTTTCATAAATATATAAATTATCTGATTCTTATATATAAATTTATTAAATAATCCTAAATACCGGAGACTATGCCAAAACTCTCCAAATACGGCTCTGGAATTGCTAAGACTAGTTCCGTAGTAATATTTTGTTCTAATAGAATAATAATTTCATTTTTAATAGGTGAAACAAAATACTGTCCGTCCAGCTTAAGGCGGATTCCCACTTGAGCTGCGCCACCGCGGGCTGATTAGTCACAAACGCTGATATGCCCGGTATTCGTTCCCATTCAATTAAGAGTTTGCGGTAAACAATTGACATCAGCCAATAGTCGGTAAGAATAGGAATACGTCAGCCACCAATCACCGCCATTGTATAATTCGTTTAATACTAAGCACTTCTGATTGGCTAGTCTCTGCAACTAGTCGCTGTATAGAAGCGCAGATGTTGGGAGAGAGCAACGTCTACGTTTCTAACAAGTGGCCGCAAGGTCAAGTTCCGTTGTTATGGAAACGAGCTCCTTTCTGCGTTTTCTGCAGATTTCACCCAAATGGAAATCCGCCTTTAATCGCGACCATCGACGCAAGTTCGCGTGTGCTAACTGAACGAGTCCAGTGACAAAATAGGGGTTATAATGTTATATTAAAAATTAAACAATGTCAGTATTTATATTTTATTAAAACAAAACTATATTTAGAAAGAAACATTTCCTGCTTTATTTTGTAAACTTTCAAAATGTTCTCGAAATTCAAGTTTTTTTGCTTCATCACATTTTATGAATAATATCGCAAGGCTGTTAAATCGATTTTGGAGCATGTTTGATTTCAAATAAGATTTAATCAATTTTAATTTGGAAGATCTTTTCCCGGACGCTAATGTGACTAGAATTGTTAAAAATATGCGTAGAGCAATAAGAAAAAATGTACGTACAATATATATTTGGTTTAGGATATTCCCGGACGCTAATGTGACTAGAATTGTTAAAAATATGCGTAGAGCAATAAAAAAAAAATTGAAAATCCAATACTTTCTCATTCAAAGCAAGAAATTCCAGGATTTGCAAAATCTTTCTAAAGCATAAAGAAACATTTGCTAATTTTGACTTTGATTTCGTTTTTTGTTGTAATTCAGTAAAGTAAAACAATATTAGAATCCATATTTTTATAGAAGTTTATTATACCTCCTATAATACGGTTTCCTCAGGATTTGAAAATTGCGGAAATCCTCATGTAACACGGTACTTGTACAACAATGTTTTTACTTAACACATTTAAAAAATTACGTTTACTCTCCTACAACTAGGGCCGGCCTTAGGTCCCTGGCTGCCCCGGGCGACTATCAAATTGGCGGCCCAATAATATAAGCTACTTTTGTGGTAACAATGTAAAAAAATATACGTGATCGGTGGGTGGGAAAAAATTATATAACGATAAAAGCCATGAGTTCTCAACTTTAGCTATCTTTCAATTTTCCAATATTCTAAAGATTTAAAGATATTAAATATTGCTTATGTTATTCACATCTAACATTTGTTTCAGATAATTTTATTACTGCATACTGAATAACAAACAAGTCCCAATTTGGAGTGTACGATTCCCTCATTCTGAAATCACGTATTAGCAGATAATATATCATTAATTAGGCAACATTCTTTTTCCACTAATTCGTGATACACAGTACAATACATTTACAGTAGACATATGTCTGATAGTTTCGGTGAACTGAAGTGCTACGCCAATACGGCATCAATCAAATCGCTCAGAGCCCGGTCCTTTGTTACTGTATAGTAGAGTATTGTATTGTATGGTGACGACTATTTCGGATTGCATTGCGTCGTGTCTGTTACCGAATGCTAAATGTCAGTACGTCATGGAGGAGCATCAATGTTTTAACGGGGATGGGTAGTAAAATTGAAAAAATCTAATGTAATTAAATAAAATCTAATGTTAAGCGAGTTTAAGTTAAGCAGGATATATCTTAATAAGACATTTTATTAACTTTTATCAAATGTCAAGTTTTATACTTTTAATTATGTTTATTGTTTTATCTTATTGAACAAACAATTTTTATCATCATTGAATGATATTCTATTTTTTATAATACATTTTTTAATATCTTTTGCATTTTAGTAACTCCATCTTCAATTTTTTTAAGACATACATTTTTGATTTTAATTCAACAAATTCTATTGTTTTTTCTATTATTTACATCTTTTATTTTATTTAATATCTTTTCTTAATTCATAAATTATTATTATTTTCATAATAATTAGATGTACCAAAATGATTTATCATATCTTTCATATTTATAAATATAAAAATTTATATCTTTTACATAATCAGTTTTATATTATCTCTATATTTTATATTCATTATGCTATATGCATAATGAAAATCATGCATTAAATTCCTTAACAGATGTAAGTCTTATCAATGGTGGAACTTAAAATTTTTAGCTCCTGCAAAATATTATTCAAGCCCCTACCACAAAGAAAAACAAATTATTATCTAGATATTTTTACTAGAAAATAAGAAAAAAAAGAACAAAATTGCATCATTTAAAACACAATTGAAAATTATCAAAAGAAAATACAGTTGATTCTGCTTAATTGGGCCACCAGTTAATTGGGGCAGCCAATTTTTTGGGCCAAATCTGAAAGAATGGAAACCAAACTAATAAATTAATACATAATTTTAAATGCTTAATTGGGACAGTAGCAGAAAAGGAATTTAGTACTTTTTGACATATTTTAGGGATTTTTCGAAAGTATGTCAACCAACATCTGCTTGAGAGTCTATCATTACTATATACCAGGGGTAGCCAACTTGTCTGTCATTAAGATCGACTTTATATGTTAACAATGAGTTCACGATCTACCTTTGAAGTTCTTCGTTTGATGGTGAGAGTACAGATAGGAGCCAAAACCACATATCCCAAAACGACATTAACCCAAAACGAGATATCTGGCAGCGGCGACAGTTTTTTCCTTTTAATTTACTCATAAATCTCAAACACAATACTTTACTTCAACTCTCACAACTGTCAATTCATAGGTGCCATGTTGGCATCGTCAGTAAATTTAGAATTTTTTCTAAATGCTCTGCTGCTACCGGCTATTCTGTTTTGGGTCATACTCAGTGAAATTTTGGCTTTAGTTGTCTAGAGAAGGCACTACGCAGTAAGAGAGACGTCCGATAACTTACAAAGATCGACTACAAATCGTAAAAAGTTTGGTTTTAGTTGTCTAGAGAAGGCACTATATAGTAAGAGAGTCATCCAATAACTTACGAAGATCGACTACAAATCATCCTGCGATTGACCTGTTGGCCACCCCTGTACTGTACCTAGCGATATTTATTTACAGTGTCGATTTTATTTAAAATTTTTAAATCCTTGCCAAGATGCCAAGAAATGATTTTACAAACCTTCAAGTAAAATTGCTTTTCTGGATAAAATTAAAAACTAGCCATTTAATACAAGCCATTGTACATTCGCTGAAATAAACCAAAATCTGTCATAGAGCGCCTCCTACCACAAGAAAATCAACTGCGCAAGGAGTGGGCATTACAGAAAGAAATTCCAGGAACATCCAAAAGAAAGACAATGGAAAGGATTCAGAAGTCGAAGAAGCATTAGATCAATGGATTTCGATTGGGCATTACAGAAAGAAATTTCGGGAACATCCAAAAGAAAGCGTGATAAAAGAATCCAGAAGGTGAAGAAGCATTAGATCAATAGATTTCTATAGTAGATCCAGAAGTTGAAGAAGCATTAGATCAATGGATTTCTATAGTTAAGATCAGAAGAAAGAAGTATTAGATCAAATGGTTTTCTATAGTTAATGGGAGAGGCGTGAATATCAGCAACCCAGTGTTGAAGGCAGAAGTCAGAGGAGATCACTAAAAAGCTAATAATTAGGTATCTATTTTAATAAATCATTAAAATAGATACCTAATTATTATTTTTTTACCTACTTATTTATTTAACTATGTATTACATATTTTATTTTAGAATTTATTATTAGTTTGTTTAATTGGGGCAGCATCTAATTGGGCCGAAATGAATTAGTCCCAATGTGTCTCAATTAAGCAAGATCGACTGTATATATAAAATTTAAAATTCTTTCTCCTGGATTTTAAATTTGCAAAATCTCTAATCACATCTTTTATTTCCATACTTTTGGCTACTGCTCTAATTTAATGAATGTTTTGCTCTCTTCCTGGTGCATTTAATTTTTATTGCATTATGTTATTAATTTAAAAAAAGGGTAAAGGAAATACAGACAAAAAGGATTGGGCCCCCTATAATTCTGAGCTCTCCCACGTTGTGTGGTCCTGCGCATTGTAGTTCTGCCACTGAGTCTTATTTTAATATATATTAGTTTACTTTTGTTTTATTCATGCATATAGCAACAACTTTTATTAAAAATATTAATAAAAGTTTTATTATATTTCAAATTAATGCAAGCCTTCAATGACTCTATATTTAATTTTATTAATATAAGAAAATTAAATCCAAGAAGACCATTAAATCTAGGCTTACAAAAAGCAAGACCAAAGATTCTCTTGAATCTGAGAATATCTGATTCAAATAATTAGTTTATTTAATTATTTTGATTAAGTCTTAAGTGACATGAAATCCTAGAAAGAAATATATTTTAGAAAATAATACTTGAAAAAAATTATATTTATAAAAGTTTTTCTGTGGTTTATTTAAAATAATTGCTTTGCCTATAAATAATAGTTTTTTTCAAATATATAGTAAATTTCTTTGTAGATTGAAAAATGAATAATGATGATTGAGGATATTTATAGATTTTATAATAATATAGGAGATTGTATAATGCAATATATTTTCTTTAAAAAATTGATCTCAATTTATAGTAAAAGTTATTAAAGAAGTTATCCTATCAAGTATTAAAATTTTTTTTAGCAAGTTTTCCTTTCACTCTGTTTTTATATTTTTTGCTTCTTTGTTGTTGTTTTACTTTTGATTTTTCTCCTTGAGGAAGGGTAAAAACAATGCACTGTAAAATAAAAAAATTAATATTTAATATTTATAATTTTAATAATTAAAACTATGACTAATTGACAATGTAGTGAAATCTAAAATCTGATTAAATATACAAGTGAGATTAGTCACTTGTATATTTAGTCATGAGCATTTATAATTTATACGCTTAATTATGCTTAAATAAGACTGAAACTCACATTATAAATGAGAAAAAAGTTACTCAACTTAGAATCAAAAACTCAATTACTATCTTTACTAAACTGTCATTTAATAATACAGATATGCTTCATCTCACAAAGGTAAAACAGTTCTTGAAAACTGTTAGTGAAAATTCATAAAATGAAAACTCATTTTTCATTAATTGTAATGCAAAACTTTCTGATCAGTTTTTGGATTCCAAAATTACCACTTTTTTACCTGTTGATATTAAAACATTCTAAAAATATTAAAATAAATACAATAATCATAATTTAATTGTAATTTATTTCAGCTTATAAAACCACAACAGCACATTCAGCAGTAGGATTATAATACTAAACATTTTAATTTTCAATCAATAACGTTTTCAGTATACAACGATACTATCATCAGTTGAGCAACATATTCTAAATAAGAACTACAAACGAATTATGTATAATAGAACAGGACAAATTTAAATATTAAAAGTTATAAACACAATATAAACCGAAAGTTATAAACATAACATAAATCGTGGTTTTATAAGCTGTCATTTGGAGAATAAGGATTGTTAAAATAACAAACAAGCATTAGAACAAAAATGACAATAATATGTTATTAGTTTATAAGCTCATTAACATGAATTCAAAAACAATAATTTTCATTTGAGATATATAATACAGTGCTCCCCAGCAGCGTTGCAGAGTCAGAGTCAGGGAGTCGGAGGTTTTTGGGTGGAATCGGAGTCAGATTTTAAAACTGCCTGGAGTCGGGAGTCGGATTTTTAAACTGCCCAGAGTCGGGAGTCGGAAAAAAAACAAACGACTCCCGACTCCTTAAGTCCCTATTTACCTAGAGCTAGTTTCTCTAATATACAAAACGTACTCTCTAAGTATACAATAAAAGCAGGGTTGCAGAGTTGGAGTCGGAGTCAAAGTTGGATTTTTAAACTGCCTGGAGTCGTGAGTCGGAGTCGGAAAAAAAAACAAATTCCTGACTCCTTAAGTCCCTACTTACCTAGGGCTAGAGCTATATATATCGTTTCTAACTATGGAGGTTTTTGGGTGTAGTCGGAGTCGGAGTCGAATTTTTAAACTGCCCGGAGTCAGGAGTCGGAAAAAATCAAACGACTCCCGACTTCTTAAGTCCCTATTTACCTAGAACTAGAGCTATATATATCATTTAATTGTTTTAAATTTAATTTAAACTTAGACTTCATTAAATAAAAAAATATAGTATTTTTATTTTGTATTTCCTTGATAATTATAGACTTATTAAATAAAATTCCTTGATAATTGCAATATTTTACTAAATAAAATTTTAGCAAATAATGAAATATATGCCCCCTCTTTTTCATAACAGTCTAATTCAATGTTTCTCAAACTTTTTTAAATCAGGGTGCACTTGTAGAGTAATTTAAACTCTGAGGCACACTTTAAATTTCAATTTAATAAAATTAGCCATAAAACTACAAAATAGGAAAAATGAGCATCCAGTTTAAAATATCAAACGAAAAAGACTTGACTCAGATGTGCCTATCTGTAGCTTTTTAAAAATACAGATTTTTTTAAATAAAAAAAAAATCATAAATTATTTTCATTTGCTTGGGGCACACCTGGTTACTTTTCAGAGTGCACCATTTGAGAAACACTGGTCTAATTTTATAGATATTTTCTACTTACAATTTAACAAAACAATATAATATATTTTGTATAAATGAAGTTCTTATACATAAAAAATATATATTGGGTTGTTCGATAATTAATGTCGTTTTTTTTTCATAGGTGGCGTGCTGGTATTGTCAGAATTAATGACTTTGCACTATACACTGCATATACTGTAATTATTTGTAAGTAATGTAATATACATTAAATAAGGTGTCTTTAAACAGAAAAAAACACATAAACCAAGGATGAAAATGTTGGGATGAAAGGTTCACAGGAACCTAACTCTATTTCCCATAGGCACAATGGTTCAGTATTCATGAAGAATTTACAGAACGTAACTATTGTGAATAACGAGAATTGACTGTATAAAAGAAAAGTGAACCACTTTCAAGAGAGTTTTATTTTATAAGCTGTATTTCAAACATTTTTTGCATTTTTCTGTTGGCAGTTGCTTCAAAATTGTAGAAAGCAAATTGTTAATTTTAGATAATAAAATTTTTTCAAAATCATCAAAAATATCTTTTATTTTTATGCTATATATAAATTTAATTATAATATAGTATATATAAAATTGTTTTAAATTTAATTTAAACTTAGACTTCATTAAATTAACTCTAAAAGGAAGCTTTTACTTTTTAATCCAGTGTTAATTTTATTTTAATAGACATTTATAGTAGTTTGAACTTGGAATAGTTAATTAGAAATTATATTTAAAGTAATTTTAGCATGACTAAATGCTTCCAAGGAGAAAGATTTTTTTTTATTATTCAAATTTCAACAGCAATAAAATAAATCATGTAAAATTTTAGGACATGCATTTCTCTTTTCGGTGTATTAAAGTTGTTAATTGTTATCTCAGTTGTTGATTTTGTAAATTGTAACAACCTATACACAGCCCAAATTTTGGATAATCTCTTAAAAATTGTAAGAAAGTATGGGCCTACCTAGTATCTACAGCCAAAGTGCTATAAAATTAATATAAAGTAGCCAGAAGAATCACTTGCAATAATAAAATACATTTACAATATTAAAGTTAACTATGCAGGAGTTGGAGTAGGACTTTACAAATTTTAGGGAGTTGGAGTCGGATTTTTTTTAAAAGGTGGAGTCGGAGTTGGATCATTTGTTATCCGACTCTGCAATCCTGAATAAAAGCTCTCTCCAAAAAGAAATCCATAATAATAATAACTATCAAGAATAATATAACAATGCAAAAACTAACAATTACAAAAATAATACATACAAACATAATATCAAAAATTATCTCATTAATTTATTATAATTAATTGCAGTTCTTATATTAAAAGAATTATTATATTTATGTATACAATAATATTGTAATTTATGACAGTTATTACATATTTAGTCTGTTTCTTGCCATTTGAATCTGAATTTCTGAGCCACTAAGTATCAAGTGATTTTTGAATTTAAGCTTAATGCTCTAATAAATATACTAAGCATTTTGGATTTATTTATTATTTAAAAATAATAAAATTTTCTTCAATTACTTTTCTTAAGAATAAAATTACATTTTAGGCCTCTTTTTGACCAGCCTTTTTTGTACATCTTAACATCACAACGATTTAACAATTAAAAATTAAATTTTAAAAAATTAAAACCCCATTAGTACAATCAATAAATTTAAAATAAAAGTAAATGAAGCAGTTAGCCATGGTTCATAATATGCATTTCGGCGCAACGCCCTCTTCAGTTACAACCGATGGTAACT